>JAPYYM010002767.1:0-11895 GCA_028534135.1 Potos flavus
CAGCTGCTCCTGGCCAGCCCCGGGTGCGGTGGGGGTCCGGCTGAGTCTGGGTCCTGGGCGACACAGCAAGGGGCCTGCTCTCAGGGAGGAGACGCTGGGGACACCTCCCTCCCGCTGTCGGAGGGGACCTGAAGTCCACCCACCTACGCAGCGCTTTACCTCGCCTGCTGCCCGCTGCATTCACTCCCTCAACCCCACACGGAGTTGCCCTGGGCTAGGCGCCGCACGGGGGTGGGCGGGAGGGCTTGGGGCTCCAGACTGGGGGTGGGGGCAGCTGCCCAGGGCAGCCGCTCCCACAGCCGCCAAGAGCTGGGTAGGCTGGGGGAGGCCCTCCCCCTCGAGCATCAGACGGCGCAGACACGCAGGGATGGCTTGCTTCTGGAAGCGATGGCAGGCTCTCCCCGCCCCTGGCCCATGCAGGGCCCTGAGCAGCCGGGGCTCAAGGCGATGCGTCTCCTGATACCCACGTGGAGAGAGGTCCCAGAGCACCCGCGAGCCGCAGGACGTGGCCGCTCAAAGAGTGAGACCACCACGCACAGCACCATAGTCTCCACCAGCAGCTGGAGGCCGCTGGCCCTTCCCGGGGCGTGACCTGGCTGGACACGCACGCCCCCCACATGGGTGATGGCACATAGACCGTGGTGCACACCGAAACACAGCACCCTGTACTGAACACGGTCACCCACGGACCCCCATACTGTTGACACTGCTGTTGCAAGGGAGAGAATTTTAAATCCTGGTCGTGGCGGTCCTGGCCAGGGGCCCCAGAGCCTTCCGGCCAAAGTCACTTTGGAAATGGAGGAAGGGCTAGGCGTGCGCAGCTAACCATACGGGCCTGGGCCCGACTGCGGGCTGGGGAGAGGGCCGAGCAGCGGGAAGGACGCAGAAGGCAGAGCCCGGGGGAGGCGTGTGGACTCCGGAGATGGGAGGGCAGAGCTCACAGCCCGCGTGCCCGCGCAAAGTCGCCGCAGACTACAGGGAGGGCAGCAGCGGTCCCTAGGGGTGCCGTGACGTGGCCCAGAGGGAGCCTGCGCCAGCATGAGCCAAGAGAGGCCTTCCCGGCTGTGCCCCGACCCCAGGTGCCCCATCGCAGCCCCCACAGACCCAGAGCCCTGGGGGTAGACGAAGGGCCGCTGGGGGCGCCATGGGAATGGCAGGGGAGGTGGGATGCGCGGGGTCTGTCCAGTGAGAAGGGGAGGCTGCCCCCCAAAGGGCTCAGAAAACAACAGGAGGGACCCAAGCCCGAGACCCTGGACGGTCGGGAAGGCGGTGGGGGAGTCCTGGGGTGCTGACCACAGGCTCCGCACGATTGACGGGTGTGGGGTGCGGGTGGGCCTGGCCCCAGACCGCTGAGGGCCCCCAGGGGCTTGCGAGGGGTGCCGAATTGGGGAAGGGAAGGGACAGGCCTGCTGGCGGGGAGGGTCCGCAGAGGTGGCGCGGAGCCGGGCGCCTGTGGGGGCTTCCAGCTGCCACTCAGGACGGCCCCGGGCCCAAGCGACAGGCCAGGTGACCCTTCTGGTCACTGGGGCTGGCCGGCCTTGGCCCTTCCAGGCAGCCACCCAGACGGGCCTCCTGCCCACTGCATGTGCCCCACTGCCCACTTCCCGGGGCCCCCGGCTCCCACGTGCTGCCAGCTCCTGCGGTCAGGGCTCTGCGCCTGCGTGACTTCGAGCTTCGTGGCAGCCTTCTGCAGGGCCAGCGCGGGGCCCTCACTGCACATCCTCTGACAGCCCGTGCTGTCTCCGTGGGTGTGGGCACACGGGAGGGCCCACGCAGGCTGCTGCTTCTCACCCCTCAGCTTTTCTGGGCCTAGTTTCCCCGCTCCACCACACTGGCTACGTGGCTAGCACGTGGCTAGCACGGAGGCTAGAGGGGAGACGGCGCCTTGGGCTCCCAGGACAGCCCACAACTGTCCCCACTGCGAGGTCAGCCAGGGCTCCTGCAGGCAGAGACGCATCTGATCTCAGTCTGAGAAGTCAGCTAGGGGCGAGGGTGCCCCGTGGGCCCCCAGGTCAAGTGGCGGGGCTCCAGCCTGCTCCGTGCCCTGCGGGTCCTGCCTTGCTGAGCCGGGCGGCAGAGCAGGGAGGGCCCACGCCAGAGCCATTCCATGGCCGGGAGGGCCTGCGAAGCCCCCGGGCTCTTCAGAAGAGAAACGGGCCACGGGCAGACTCGGGAGGCCCCCTGGAGCCAGCAGGTTCCGCGGAGGGCGCTGGCACCGTGTGCCCAGCTGCGGGGGGACGAGGGCCCCTAGCTCAGGCAGCGGGGTGCCCGGAGACCGCTCCGGCTCCTGGAGGTTGTCCGGGGCCGGGAGTGGGCTTGGTCGCCCAGCTCGGGGCAGAGAGGGCGGGAGGTCTCTCCGCGAGGCCGGGATGCGCCTTCCAGAACCCACTGTCTGCGTGGGACGGGAGTGGCCCAGAGAGTGGCTGAGGTGCTCCCCGAGCCAGGCGGGGGGCCCGTTTCCTTCCCCGGGGGTGTGCCTCCACCCTAGCCTTCCTGGCAGGAGCTGGGAAATGAGGCCACACACAAGACGAAGAGCTTCGGGGGTGCCCCTTCCCCATTTAGGGCAGCATTCGTGGGCATGGCTCCAAACCCCGCACAGCCAAAACATGCATCCTAAAACTGGCCCCTCTGTGCCCTGAGCTCTAAGCCAGCCCCAGCAGCAAGCGTCGCTCTCAGCCCTGGCACAGGGGCGGTGGCCCCAGGGAGCAGCCCTGAGGACAGCCCACAGCTGGCAGTGGTCACCCCGGGCCCTTGGGGACAGAGCCTGTGTCTGGCCTCCCTGGTGGCACCGCCAGCCACGGGGTCACCCTGGCCAGCCATCCGTGGCCACCCCGCCCCGAATCTGGCCGGGGACCCTCCTTGCCCCTGGCCTGTCTTCCTTCTGGTCCTGGCCCACAGTCCTGCCCTTGCCTCTGCCTCCTCTTGGCTGGCCCCCCAGGGCCACCCCGTGGCCAGTCCTGTGCCAGAGTGGACAGAGTGAGGAGGGAGGGTGTCTCAGACCAGCCAGGAGCTGGGGACCCCACCCCGCCCCCACACCGGAGGGCCCAGTGTCACACCCATGGCGCACCCCGCCCCACCCCCTGGAGATCGGGTGTCCCCAACTCAGCACAGGTATTTATAGCTCCGCCCTGGCCCACGGCCTGCAGGGGTGGGGCTGGGCAGGGAGGGCGGTCCCGGGGGAGTGAGGGGGAGGGGAGTGTGTGCGTGCAGAGGGGTCCGGTGGCCGTGAGGAGGGCGTCCGGGAAGGGGAGGCATCCAAGAGGGGGTGTCCAGGTCGGGGTGCGGGAAGACGGGAGCCCCGGGTCCAAGGGAAGGAGGGGGCTTGCTGGGGGGGGAGGGGAGGGGCTTGCTGGGGGGGGAGGGGCCCCGCACCTGGCAGCGGCTGATGATGTCGGCGTCCGTGGCCAGCAAGTCCACCACCTTGCCTTTGCCCTCGTCCCCCCACTGCGCACCCAGCACCACGGTCACCCGGGAGCCGGTGGCCACCGCCTCCTGCTGCAGCCGCCCCCGCTTGACGCCGCCCGAGCTGAGGGGCCGGTCGTTGGAGGCGCGGGTCCCCGACATGCTGGTCTGGCTCCTCGGCTGCGCTGGGCCACGGGAGGGCCTGGCTGCTGCGCCATTAAAAGGAGCCGGCCCGGGGCAGGGGGCGGGCCGGGGGCGGGCCGGGCGGGCGCACTGGCGCCTCCTGGTGACCTCCGGGCCGCCGGGTCCCGCCCCCGCCCGCCCAGCCACCGGCTTCTGGAGGTGGGGACACAAGGACAGACGGCGTGCTCCGCCAGCCAGGTTCCTCCCGTGGGGAGGGGACGCTCACAGGGACACCTGTGCGGCCTCGCTCCGGGGTGGGACCTGGGTACCCCCTCCCCCGGGTCCTCACCAGGCCCGGAACCTCAGGGTTTTAGAAACCCCGGGGGGCCCTCTTCAGGGTGGGAGAGGGGGGTCACGTCTTCACACTCCACCTGGGGGGTCTGCATCCCTGGGGGTTTGGGGCGGGCGCCTGCCCTGAGGTGAAGCTGGTCCAGGGCCGACGCACGCGCTCTGGGGGCCGAGGAGAGTGAGGACAGTGTGTCCCCTCCGCAGCGCCCCCAACCACACTCTCAGGGGCTCCAGTGTCCAGTGAGGACGAGCAGCGTCGGGACCAACATGCCCGCCCGTCGTGGCCGGCAGGCTCCACGAGGCCGCACCGCGGACCCCTCTCCTGGCCTCGGGAGGGACTGGGCTTCCAGAGAGGACTCGCCACGTCTGCGGGGCTCCTGTCTGCCCCCCGCCCGACGTCCCGTGTGCACTCGGGTTTGGACATGGCTGGCCCCACTGGGAGATGGGACCAGGAATGGAGCCCTGGGGGCAGGAGGGCGCTATGGGCCCCTCCCCCCAGGGCCGGGACCCCTGTTCCCTCTCTGGTGGGGGACGGTCTTCAGTACAGAGGGACCTGGAGCCCAGCGACTGGCCTGTGGCTCCTCGGGCTCCCCCGGGGGCACCAGAAGTTCCCATGGAGGAAGAGAGTGGTCACACAGAGGTCACTCATGGAGAGTCCCAGCAGAGGAGAGCGCTGCCAGCCTGCCCGCCCTGTGGTCCCCTGAGCCCCCGCCGGGACCCTGGCTCTGACCCCTCCGGGTCGCGGACCCTGTTCTCTCCCATGGGGCCCCCACCAGTTCCTTTTTCCCGGCATCGCCGTGGGGCAAACGCCGTAATGCAGGTGGTAAGTGGGGTGTGAGGGGCAGGCTTCGTGTCCCGGGTGGCAGCAGCCCCTCCCCCCGGCCGTGGGAAGTGGCTGAACAGGGGCAGGAGGGCCCGGGACTCCCGGCAGGCTGGCAGGCCGGGGAGAGCAGGCCAGGGTGCCGGGGTGTCTCCGGAAGGAGGCGGTGGGAGCGGAGCTGGGGCACAGACGCTGGCCGTGTAGACGAGGACAAGGCGGCAGGGTGGCTGAAGGGAACGAGAAGGTGGGAAGGGCTGTTTGCCACGGAGCCGCCGGAATGTCCGCAGGAGCCGCGGCGGGGCGGGGGGGGGGGGAGATTGGAGTCCCGGCAGACCGGGGGTGCTGGCGAGGGGCCCTTTGGGGGGAGTGCGGGGCTCAGGGGGCCGCCATGGGGCTCCACACGGGATCTGCAGGGCCAAACGCCAGCCGCCAGGGGCAGCAACTCCCCCAAGCCTGGCTCTATAAATAGCCGGCCGTGGGGGGGCGGGGGTCCGGTTTTTCTATAAACACCCTGTCCCCGAGGCAGCTGGGCCCCGCCTATCACACGGCCTCGCCTGAATTAGAACATGTTCCCCCTGCAGCAGCCTGTACGCCGTGGGCCTGTCAGCGGGGCAGTGGCAGCCCGGGCCACCGAGCCTGGGGGCTCCCCGTGGGAGTGGGACGGGCTCAGCCACCCGGGGCTTCCCCCCTGGGCCACAGCGTGCCACAGGCCCCCTCCCGCGCGCCGGTCCCGGGCACGGACCCCTCGGACACCACCGGCCCAGGCGCTCACGCCCTTGGGGGCAAAGCAGCGCTGTCACCTCGGACACGTCATGGTTCCGTGAGCGGTCACCAACTCGGGCTGTGGGAACCCCAAACCCACGTGTGCACGCAGGCCGGCCGGCGAGCGCTCTGGTTCACGAAGGAACCCCCGGCGGGCCGTCCATGGGGTGGGGGAAGCGGGGCGAGGCCCACCTGCAAGGTGGGATCCCAATCCACTGGGCGAAGGAGCGGAGGCCCGACCCACGCTCCAACACGGCGAACCCCTGAAACGTGCTGCGTGGGAGAGCCAACCACGAAAGGCCACGTAGCGGGACTCCATTTATGAGAAACGTCCACGGAAAGCAAATCTATGGAGACGGAAGTAGACCTGGGGGCCGGGGGCGGCGGCACAGGGAGTGGCTGCTAAGGGAATTCGGGGGGATGATGGAATATTCTAGAACTGGATCTTGGTGCTTGATGGCCTTGGAAATCCGCTGCAGGCAGCGGGTGAGATTCCCCTACAGTCGTGCTGGGCTCCCCGCGCCCCCACGCTGGGGTCTGTCGGGCACCTGCTCCGCCCGGCCGGGCCCGGGGTCTCTGCGGGGGCGGACAGGCCAGCACGGCCGCGGCAAGGGGCACTGCCCAGTTCCCCCCACCCCCGCTCCCGAACACCACGCAGCCGCTCCCTGGGCCAGCTGTCTTCTTTATTGGTCTGAGCCTCTCCAGACGGCAGCCTCAGGAGCACACACCTGGGGCAGGGGTGGGGCGGGGAGAGCTGGCAGCCCCCCGGGCGTGGGTCCTCGCCTCCTCTTAGCCCAGGGGGGTGCAGCCCAGTCCCTCTGGAGGTGGCGGCAGGCACAGCTGCAGCGACGGTCATCCTGGCAACGAGGTGGCCAGGCCCCGGCCGCGGCAGCAAGGGCGGGGTGTACTGGGATGGGGGCCAGCTCCACGGATCCCCCACCCGCTTGCTGAGCAGGGGGACCACGCTGGCCAGCCTGCCGCTGCCCCAGGCCCTGGGGTCCTCCCAGCCATCTATGCCCAGCTCAGCTACCGCACAAGAGCAGATACATAAACAATCCTATCTCAGTTAAAAACCGCTCTGCCCCAGTCCAGCTAAGCAGGCTGAGAAGCAGAGCTGGGAGCAGGGGGCTGGCGCTCGGTAAGGAGGCAGTGGGCAGGGGTGTGGGGGCTCCAGCTCTGCCTGGCTCCCATGGCTTTGTGGGGAGAGGTCTGCGAGGGCCCGTCTCCAGAAGCTTCTGGGCGCCAGGGGACTGGAGGGCAGAGCAGCCGCTGAGAGGAGCCCTGGGGACACAGCCGCGGCCCCTCACCCTGCGGGCAGGTGCCGTGGGGCATGCACGGGCAGGCGTGGGCATCGGCATTCCGAAAGCAGACCACAAGGGGGCTGGGGGTGTGCAGGCTGTCCAGGAGGGGGCCGGGGGGCCAGGCCCTGGGGCCTGCTGGGGTCTCGGCCACAATGCCCCAGGCAGCTCTGGGAGGCCCACCTCCCTGGAGGGTAAGGCACAGAGTTTTGATTTCCCAGGGGCTGGGTTCCAGCCTGGCCCTGGAGGAGCCCGGCTCAGCAGTACCTCCGGGGGCCCGCTGCTGGGTGGGGGCCGGCCGCGGGACTCTCACTTGGCTTTGGGCTTAAGGCTGAAGCCTGTGGGAAGTGAGAGGAAACGGCATCGTTAGGAGCAGACTTGCTGGGGACAATGCCAAGGTGCCCGCTTCCGGGTTCCCAGGCTCCTGTGGTCCCGTCACCACGGCCCGGTGGCCCGCACTGTGTCTCCCCCGGTCCACTCTGACCCCAAGCCCTTGCTCTCCGACCGCAAGACTCTTCCAGGTGGAAGGGGCTGGGATGCCCCCCCGCCAGCTGGCTCCTGTCCGGCTGCCCAGGCTGGATCCCTGCGCCTGCTCTCCTCACGCGCCGGCCCCCCCAGGCCCTGCTCTCCACCCCCTGCCCTGCCCCCACCGGGCCCCAGGCCCTGCTCTCTCTCGCCGCTCCAGGCCCTGCTCCCCACCAAGGTCCTGTTCTCCAACCCACCCACGCCCTGCTCTCTCCCCCCACCAGAGGCCCTGCTCTCTCCCACCTCCCCAGGCCCTGCTCTCTCTCCTGCCTCTCCACCCCAGTCCCACCAGGCCCTGCTCTCTCCTCACCCCCACCCCCGCCCCATTCCCATCGGGCCCTGCTCTGCCCCCCTTCTCCACTCCCCTGAGTGGAGAAGGCCCTGGCCTCTCCCCCGCCCCAGGCCCAGGCCGCACTGCACACCCCCATCAGTGCCCCTGGCTGCCTCTCCCCAAGCTTCCTCAGGTGCTTCCCTACCGGCCTGACACTGGATGCCTCCGGACCTGTCCTTTCCAGCGGCCCCACCTGCACGCCCCCCTACCAGGGCCTGCAGGCCCCCTGCCCCCCAGAGCCCTCGGGTCTAGGGGCCCCTGTTCTGCGCTTCCCCGCGAACGCCCTGGCCGCATGGGCACCCCAGGCCCCCGTGACTCCTGAGCAGACGGGTTTGACGATCATACTTGAAAGAGACGGGGCACAAAAACGAGAGACAGGAAGGTCAAAAGTCAGAGTAGAGTTTCTGTCCCCGCCCCCCAGGGCGCCAGGACCCCACACAGCAGGGGCTCCCAAAGCACCGTGGCGAACAGGCACTCGGCAGCCGGGCCCCGGCCCGCGGGCTGATCAGCCCGAGCCCTTCCGGACGTGACCCAGGTCACGTGTGTGGAATTCTGCCCCAAACACAATGTGGAACCAGTGGGGGCGGGGGCAGTGGGACACCCCCCCCGAAGCGAAGGTGCCTTCCACGCAGGTGCCGCACAAGACAGAGGCGGGACGAGCGGTCCCCGGTGGGATCTCGGTGTCAGCAAGCCCGAATGACACCCAGGCCAGGTGTGGCAGGCCCGCCTGGGGACCCCTGCCGGGGCCCTGCTGGGGCCTGGGGCTGCCCCTGACCGACCTGAAACGTCCTGGGTGGGGGGTGGGGGTGGGGAGAGGAGCCTTGCTTAGGACACCCTGTGGGTCGGGTTCAAGGGCCAGGCGGCAAGATGCCTGGAACTTTGCAACCCTTTGATGAAGCTCAGAGCAGTGCAGCAAATGCTGACATCGGTTTTGCTCTTTCCTGAAAGTTCCTGGCCTTCCAGGGCACTGTTTGTTCTGATCGCGCCAATTCCCTGTCTGGCTGCGGTCTTTCCAAACAAAAGGTTGAGCAGACAGACAGGGTGGGATTCCTTCCTCCTGCCCCCAGCCACGGGGATGCCGGGCCCGGGGAGGGGAGCGAGTGGGCGGCAGTGGGCCGCTCTGCCGGAGGACGGGGGGAGGTCCTGTGGGGGCACAGAGCCGTGCTGGGCACACGGAGCTTCCCCTGGACAGCGGCCACACGTGGCTGCCAGCCCCCCGAACCCACAGACCACGCGGCCCCACTCGCGAGCGAACGCTGGTGTTTCGCACCGGAGAGCCGGGCTCAGAAAATAACCCAGCAGCAAACTCTGGGACTGAGGCTAAAGGTCGTACCCAGTAGTGGGGATAAACCGTAAAGAGGGGTGCACCTGCCGTCACGCCTGCCCTTGCTTCCTCTGGGCACCGCTGCACCTCTCCCCGTGCCCCTTGGGTCAGCCCCGAGCTGGGTGCAGGCGGCCCCCCGCTCCCGAGGAACTGGATCGGCTCGCCACTGGCACAGCCCGGAAGGCAGTAGGGACCCCAGGCCTGCCCATTCCCTGGAGAGGGCTTGTGGCCCGCTTCTCCCTGGCAACTGGCCCTTGGGACGGTCTCCCTGGGGACATTTGTGGCCTGACCAGGGCCCGAGGAGAGCTGAGCAGTGCCCCACGAAAAGTCTCAGAGCAAAGGTGCCACCCGGGGGGCTAGGAGCCAGGAAAGCCCCAGGTTCGCTGGACTGCTGGGGACAGGGGCAACCCCCCCGCCTGCCTCTCCCGCCAGGCCTGGGAGGCCAAGCAGCCCCCCGCCGTCAGAGGCCCCCCGCTCTCCTGCGGGCCCGTCTGCCCAGTGCACGGGGACAGCAGCTAAGCGAGGCGCGGCCCCCGCCCTTCCAGAGAGGGAGGGGAAGGCAGAGGGCCAGGCGGGTCCCACCACCAGCGGCAGAGGAGGGCAGGGCTGGAGGACAGGCCCAGGCGGGCTGGAGGAAGGCAGGTTAGCATCCGGAGGGGGCTGGGCGCGGGCCCGGCCTCCGCGGCCACCGTTAGTGTGGGCGCCGGCACGAGTACCTACCTTACTGGATCACACAGAGTCTTTTTGTTTTACTATCGTCAGAGTCAGGGACAACCTCTGCTTTCAAATAAGAGAAACGCACTCAACGGCTTATTCCTGACCTGCCCTGAACTCGGGGCTGGGGCTGGGCTGCGAGGACAGGGAGCCAAAGGCTGGGCCACACCCGCCCCAGCCGCCGCTCCCCAATGGGGACTCCGTCGGCGGGAGTTAGCGGGTTCCGGGCATGGGGACAAGGGCAGCACCGCCCCCACCAAAGCTGCTCCTCCCCCGTGCGGAACGCTGGCCATCTCCTCTCCTACAGGACGTGGGGTGTCCCGGGAATCACCCACTCTTGGGGGCCAGAGGAGGGAACGGCCGGCGGCGGCGAGAGGCTCGGGGCCCTGCTGGGGGATGGGCGAGCTCTGCCCACGCACCAGTGCCCCCAGGCCCCGTGGGACTTGCCCACGCAGGACCCCTGCTTCGGGGGCACGAGGAGCGATGGGAGGGGAGCCCCAAGTTACCTTCCTGGCTCCTCGAGAGGCGCTTCTTCCTTCGCTTTCCTGTTCTCTTTGAGGCCTGTCCCCGGGCCCTGGGGAGAGTGCCAGACCCTGAAGAGTCCGTGACCGTGTCCTCAGAGAAGGACCTGTCCAAGGACGTGTCCAGCGCAGAATCTGGGGCTGTGTCCTCCTGCTCCCCGTCCCCGTCCCCAGCCACTCCGGGACCTGTGGCAGGGAGGTCGGCACCGCGGCCACGGGCAGCTGCCTCCCGCGGCCCCTCCGTGGAGCTGTCAGCCTCGGCCTGGCGGGCGCCCCGAGGGCCTGTGCCGTCTTCGGCCTCTTGCCCTGACCCCGGGACCCCAGGAGGCTTGTCGCCAGAGATCTTGAGAGGCTTCAGGGCCTGCGCGCCGCCCAGCACCACCGGCCAGGCGCCCTGAGAAGGCAGGGGGCTCTGGGGGTCCTCGGTGGTCAGGACGTCGCTGGCATCCGTGTACCAAGAAGAACGCCTCTCCAGGGACCCAGGCCCGTCCCCCTCTGGTGGGTCTGCAGTGGGCTGCGGGCTGGAGGCAGTGGCGTCCGAGAGGTACCAGCCCTGGGGCTCAGAGGCAGGGCTGCCGGTGCCTCCCGCGGGGGCTCTGGTGGCCGCTGCGGACACAGGATGCGGCAGCTGAGGGTCGGGCCCGACTCCCAGACCATCCTGAGGACGTGCCCGAGCGGAGGGCCTCCATCCATCCCAGCTTCTACCTGAATGCCACCAGCCCCGCACAGAATACCACCCTAGGAGCCTACCCTGCTGGCCCCCAAATGTGGGCCCCAGAGAGCAGGGCCGCGGTACGGCTGGCCGGGCGACGCTGGGCCATTTCATCCCCGTCCTTAGAGCCCCCCACTCAGGGCAGCCACACTGAGTGAACCGCCCCTCCCCCAGGCCCCGTGCCCTCCTCTCCCACCAGCTTAGCAGCCCTGAGCCCCGAGACGCGGGTCAAAGGCCCACTGCCCGCCGGGGGCTGCAGGGACCCCTACGGCCACAGACGAGAGCACCCGGAGGCTGAGCTGCCCCTCTGGCCCCACCTCGTGGCTGTGCCATTTCTCAGGCAGCAAGGCCGCCAGGAGATCAGAGAGGGCTTCCTGGAGGAGGAGAGGTAGCAGGCAGCAAGGACAGCAAAAGGGAAACGGTGATGAGAGGTGGGAGAGGCTCTCACCAGGCGCCTTGTCCCTCGGCGGGTCCGTGGAGGCCGCCCTGCTGCCCCCCTCGGCGTCCCCGCGGCCCCGGGCCGTCTTCCGCAACTGGAAGCCCTTTCTGATGTCGGCCAGCAAAGCGTCGATGACACACACTTCCTCCTGCTTCCCGACTCCCCTCCTAACTGAGAGGCCCCAACACCCTCAGAGAGGCTGCTGCGGGTCCCTGGAGCCCACCCACGTGACCCTGAAGAGGAGATGACCTGGAGGGAGGGGGCAGCACCCCAAGAGCTTCGCGGACGGAGAACGTGCAGACCTGGTTCCACGGAGGCCCGCCCCCCCCAGCTCCCCCTGGGTCCCCCCAGCCAGGCCCGTCCCCCTAGCTCCCCCTGGGTCCCCCAGCCAGGCCTGTCCCCCCAGCTCCCCCTGGGACCCCCAGCCAGGCCCGCCCCCCCAGCTCCCCCTGGGGCCCCACAGCCAGGCCTGCCCCCCCAGCTCCCCCTGGGCCCCCCCAGCCAGGCCTGCCCCCCCAGCTCCCCCTGGGTCCCCCGCAGCCAGGCCTGCCCCCCTAGCTCCCCCTGGGTCCCTCC
>JAPYYM010002768.1:0-11894 GCA_028534135.1 Potos flavus
CTCCTTGGCTTCCCATTCTATTTTACCATCTCTTCAAAATTATGTCCCAGAAAGCCTTTAGATTCACCTGCTGGGTATGCAGAAAATCATGCAGATGCAGAATCAAAGGAGAGACAACAATGAACTTGACATCTGAGGATGATGCCAATACACCTTTCACATCCAGATACTGTTTGATTAAAAATAGAAAATTGTATTATAAGAAAATAAAATGCGGCAACATTTTCCCAACAATTTCCAGTCACAGAAACTTGTTTTTCTTACAGTGACATCAAGGTAGCTCAATAGCAATGCACTAGCAGTAACAACCAAGTACAACCGAATTCCCTAAAATAATATTCTTGCTTTCCCCATGTACTCGATAACTCTTGCAATAACTCTTGCAACTCTTGCAAGTTTTTTAAAAACTATCAAAGTAGGATTTCTTAATTCATCAAGACCACAGAATTCAATCCAAAATCCCATGCAACTGCAGATGAGTTATTCAGATACCAGACTTCTACCAAGAAGAATCCAAAGGACAAGCTCCCCAAATGGCCTCCTGAACGGCACCGGACAACCCAGGCTGAAATTTCTGGAGACCTAAAGGATCTTATTCAGAGCCCCATTTTGGAAAGCTGTGATCAATCAACTATTTTGACAATGAGACAAGAAAAGTAACTTTGCAAAGCACAGGGTTAGTTATACCTTTATGAAGCTTTAAAAAAGTTAACACCTACTTAACTCCTGTTCATAAAGAATGAGGCCCTCGATCTAATTAAGATGACTGGGAAAGGTGTAGAGGAGTAATTAACTTGGGAGGGCGTCTGGGCACAGGGACACAGGGTCAGGCATTGCTCATCATTAAAATGACGGGCACTCGGCTGCCATGTACAAGGCTGATGACAATAGCTTTTTCTTTTTTTTTTTTTGTAACGCCACCTGCATCTATAAAGTGCCACTATGTGAATCCAGTCTGTGGCCCACTGCAGAGAATCCTGAAATTCTTAGGCTTATAAGCTCATGCCCGTGCTCATGAGCTATGATCCAGTAGCACTGGTTACTCAATTTTTAAAATACTCAGATATGCCCTGCAAATAAATACAGAACATTTCCTTACCCACGCAGCCCCACCACCGTAAAAAGTTGTAGACAAATTAAATAAATTCATCTTTCTTAACCATTTTCTCAGCTTAAGTTTGTCCTTTCCCTAAATGAAGATAAGTTCAATTTATATCCAAAATATATTTAAATATTCTAAAGGTCCCATATCGGACCTAAGTTATCAAAAAATGTAAACAAAATTTATCTAGCTTATATTTCTGAGCCATATTTTAAAATTTTTAATTCACCCTGTATTGACCTTCTACGAAAAACTAACCAAGTCACATTTAGACTGAAAAGCTGATACGGGTTTTAAAGTGGTTCCTCAGAGACAACTGCCAGTTACTAAAACTAGTGTTATTGGATCTCGTGGTTTATTGCGTCATTCGATTGAAAAGACCAAAACAATTCCGTTCTGATCTTCCAGTAATGCTCCTTGGGCGGTGAGCCCCCAGATTCTGCTGTCCCAAGGGGAGGTGCTGACCTGGAGATTCTGCCGTAACGCTCAGCACGAAACTGGGCCCGGGTCTCAAGCCGCCTCCTGCCTTCCGCTGCACCTGCTCAAAACCCCCACTGTTGCTCTCCGCCTGGTCTGGTCGAAGGGAACTCCGAGGGTGGAAACTTGAGGTGAAGTCGAGAAGCCAGAAGGAAAACAGAGATGACCCTCGTAAGAAAGCCAAAGGATCCTTTCGTCACACAGAGTCGCCTTCACACTCCACAGTCGCTCTGCTTCTCCTGAAGCTGCCTGGTCAGTATCTGATGCGAAGACAGAGCAGCCACCCCGATGTGGAAGAGGATTTGCCAGACGTTCCGCAGCCCGTGCAGGTACATGTTGCCCAGGCAGATAAAGAGCAGCAGCAGCAGCACCTTCCTAGTCCTGGCTGGACTGTAGAACAGGTACAAATAACACTGAAATGACACCAGAAGAGGCAGTC
The DNA here is from genome assembly GCA_028534135.1 of Potos flavus. Lineage (NCBI taxonomy): Eukaryota > Metazoa > Chordata > Mammalia > Carnivora > Procyonidae > Potos > Potos flavus. The sequence continues at coordinate 2,019 of JAPYYM010002768.1, forward strand.
CAGTCAGAGACGAGGACACGGCCACAGGTCGGATGCAAGAGGCACGTCTTGCACCTGCACGCACGCGCACTAGCTTTATTAAACCGCATTCACTACAGTGGGGCCTGGACGCGCTGGGTGAGTTGCTGGTAATCACTGGATGAAAGTGGAGATTCAGAAGAGAGAAGAGAAGTGAAATAGATGTCACAGGAGGAATAAGAACAAGACGATCTTTAATACGTTTAAGAAATACAGAGAGCAATGCCCCGGCTGTGGGCTGTGGAGAAAGAAGGGATGCAGGTAAGGGGAAGGGAGCCAGGGCAAGACACCCCAACAAGGCTGACTGGCCTCCAACTGGATTCTTCCTTTGGGGGAGCCATGACGGGCAGGACAGCCAGTGAAAGGAGCCATCTTTTATCATTCGTTTTTCCTGAGTTACAACTACATCAGGGACCAACGTTCCCTAGACATCCCCCTTCCTTATCATGTCTTCAAAAGCATCTCTGACACAGGGAAAGTCTCACAGCCGGGAGAGTGACCGATATTTTGTATAGGGCTATCACACAGAAAAGAGGCCATTCTTGTTCTGCAAAAGGTAAAAAGTAGCTTTTTGGTTCAACATTGAAAAAAACAAGGAGCACGTTCTCAAAACCCAGAGCAATTCAACAAAGGCGCAAGTTCCAGTGGGTGGGAGAGAGCTCCCCATCGAAAGAGCTATCCAAGTATGAATGCAGTTGAGATAACAAAGTCCAAGGGGTATGACCCACGCAGCCCTGAACAGGCTCTGAGCACCTCAAATGGCAACACCCAAGGTTCTGGAGACTTGATGTCTCAAAAATGAGTGCATTTTCAGTCCTGGGTTGAAAATTTCTTTTGGCACAATTATGTCATTCTTAAAAAATAGACCATTCTAGGATGGATGCGGAAGAGAGAGGAAGTGTCCTGAGAACAGAAATTTTAATTGAAAGGAAAAAAACAAAACAAAAAAGCTTAAGAATATAGAGAAAGTACCAAAGTCCTTGCCTTTTGTAGAGGATGAGTAAAGAAAATACAGTCAGGTATTTTACTAGAATGAACTCTGCCTATAGGGGATTCAAAAGCTCCATTTTACTTCATTCCTTAAGTATGATGCTTACTTGAAAATAACCAAATGATAATCAAAGCCCACTATTAATGTTGCAATGTTTATCTCATTTCCTATTGACAGATTTGAGTCAGATGGCATTACTATTAAAAACAATTTGGGGGAGAGGGGGCGCCTGGGTGGCTCAGTTGGTTAAGTGTCTGCCTTTAGCTCAGGTCGTGATCTCAGGACCCTGGGATTGAGCCCTGCATGGGGCTCCCTGCTCAGGGGGAGTCTACGTCTCCTTCTGCCCCTCCTCCCACTCATGTCCTGTCTCTCTCTCACCCTCTCTCAAATAAATAAAATCTTAAAAAAAAAAATTTTTTTTTTTAACTTAGTCCTGGGTTTAAAAAAGAAGCACATATAAGTAGTGGTTACTTCTGCAGAAGGACAAGTCTATACTTGGACTACCTAACAATAAGTAAGACCCTGCCCCACATTAGTCAGGCTCAACCCAATCCCCACAGTGATCTCATCCCTCCCTCCTTGGGAGTCAAGTCCAAATTCCTGGCTTCTGTTCAGCCATTGTCAAAGGCTCTGTGGCCTAGGGCAAGTGGCTTTCCCTTTCTGAGCCCAATGTTCTTCCTCTGTAAAATGAAACAACTGGGCAGGATGGGCCTAGGCTCCCTCCAGTAAGGACCTGGTCCATGCCTTGGCGGAACAAAATCACATCTAGAAACTTGTTGATGGTTCCAACAGAAGAACAAAAATAAGTCCATGGGGTTCAACCCATTCATCAAAATACCAATGTTTCACCCACCTGGAAAATACAGGCTACAAAAGGAATAAGAAAAGCCAGAATATTTCCAATTTCCTCGTGGGCAACCTAAAACAAATGTAAGAAACACAAGAAAAGGAATATTCAGATGAATGGTAACACAGGACATGAAGCCCTTCACATCTCATTCGCTCTGGTATGGTCGATAATGCAAAATCCTCGGCTGGAGGAGACATAAGTCCCCATTTATTTACCAGAGCAAGGGCTGGCACGCAACTGTTTTCAACAGCCTGGACACGCCACGCGCCCGCGTGTCCCCGTGCACCTGTGCTAGGCGCCCAAGCTGGATGGCCCCCCGACACCACTACCTCTCAAGATGCTATGCATCTGTCAGCACTCAGCTTTCCCTAACCTGCCCACCCCCGGGGACCGCTACCTCCTGAGTGATGTCACCACACTCTACCCTACCACCTTGTTGGCCAGGCGCCTGTTCTAGTGCGTACAGACGCGTGGGAAGTGTCTGGGTGGGAATAACCATAACAAACAAGAGTGGGACCCACGGCACACATTGGCTAAAGACAGGACGTGGTGACAGGCGGCCACTGCTGCCACTCTCCACACAGGTCAGCCCACGTCAGTCTCCTGACACCCACCCTCAGCTGTGCTTCAGACTTCGGCCACCACCGGCATGGCTGTGAGCATTATGGCTCTGTTTTTATTTTTTAAAGATTTTATTTATTTATTTGACAGAGAGGGAGAGATCACAAGTAGGCAGAGAGGCAGGCAGAGAGAGAGGGGGAAGCAGGCTCCCCGCTGAGCAGAGAGCCCGATACGGGGCTCGATTCCAAGACCCTGAGATCATGACCTGAGCCGAAGGCAGAGGCTTAACCCACTGAGCCACCCGGGCACCCCAACGGCTCTGTTTTTAAAAGCAGTATCTATCTGCTTATGCCTACGATAATTCTGTACTTTTTAAAAGTGTTTCCGATACTTGAAATTTTAGAAAAAATGTTATAAAAGCACTGAAGTAGAAGGCTGTTTTGATTGGAGCAGGCCGGCAAATTAGCTTCCCGGTCTACAGCAAAGACACAGGGCGGGTAGCATCCGCATGATATAAATCAGAGGAGGAAATTTTCCCAGGGGGACACAGCCTGAATCTCAAAGTTGGAGAATCAAATTTGCTTTTGAGCCATCGGGCCCCTGGCGTGACTCCTGGGGCCCCACAGATGTCTCCATAGCATGCTCTTTCTCACCAACTCCCCCTTTGGCTTCTGACGACAACACATACAAAACAGCAAATCTCCTATTTGTTCAGCCTACTATAAAGAATGGATTTTAACATAAAAATTGTATTTTAATTAAAAAATTTTGAAATCTTAGGGGCGTCTGGGTGGCTCAGTCGTTAAGTGTCTGCCTTTAGCTCGGGTCGTGATCCCAGGGTCCTGGGATCGAGCCCCAAAAGCTCCCCACTCAGGGGTAAGCCTGTTTCTCCCTCTCCCACCCCCCTGCTTGTGTTCCCTCTCTCACTGTCTCTCTCGCTCTCTCTCTCTCTCTCTCTGTCAAATAAATAAATAAATAATCTTTTAAAAAAAATTTGAAATCTTTGTGCATAATAACCTTACAAGTGAAGTGGATCCCCACCAGTTTCTTCCATCATAGGTCCTTCAATGTAAAGTATAATAAAAAAGGTTACCTGTAAAGAATGTTCTGCGAGGTGAATCCCACGGATGAGATTCAGAGCAGCACACATGATGTTGAGAATAAGCGAGAGGACACCCAGGGCTGTCACTGGTTCCATTCGGAAATTAGGAGCTTCACAATTAAAAAAAAATAAGTGTCTAGTGAAAATAGTTTCTATATGAATGAAAAATAAACAAAGACATTAACTAGACCTCCACTAATGGCAGGCTCAGTATGTTAAATACAGAATTACAAACGTATTAATTAGAAGCAGCTGCTGTTAGAGAGCAAAAAAGGCAAGAAATGAAGGACAGAATGGATCTGGGAATCCGAAGCGAGCTCTTCCAGAAAGAGGTCCTTCTCCGAGTAAGCAGAGGTTTTTCAGGGCCTGATTTTCTTTCTATTTAAAGCTGTGGTTTTCAGCCAGGGGTGATTAGCCCCTCAGTGGCCATCTGGCAATGCCTAGAGACATTCTGGGTTGTCAACACTGTGAACAGGGTGTTACTGGCATCCAGTGGGTAGAGGCCATGAAGGCTTTTGAGCATCCTACAATGCACAGGACAGCCCCTCACAACGAGGGATTATCCGGTACACAAGTCAATATGGCTTAGATTGAGAAATCCTGATTTAAAGCAATTTATGGCTTTATCTGTAAATTGGCTGTCAAATTCTGACAGCATTTCTATCATATACTTCAACTCTCAACTTCCAAACAAGGACAGTATTCAGTGTCTCCTGTGCTTCTAAAGTAATTTGCAGGGGCGCCTGGGTGGCTCCGTGGGTTAAAGCTTCTGCCTTCGGCTCGAGTCATGATCTCAGGGTCCTGGGATCGAGCCCCGCATCGGGCTCTCTGCTCAGCAGGGAGCCTGCTTCCCCCTCTCTCTCTGCCTGACTCTCTGCCTACTTGTGATCTCTCTCTCTCTGTCAAATAAATAAATAAAATCTTTTAAAAAAATAAAATAAAATAAAGTAATTCGCAGCAAATGCAGTTTCTTAAATTCTAAAATAATTGGGAAGAGAGGGAAACATTGATTATTTGAGGTATAAGCAGTTTCTGAAACTCTAGAACAAATGATCATTCTCTCTTCAAAGACACCCGCTAAGACTGATTCCAGGTCACACAATTCAATGGTGACTCCCCATCACCCCCATTCTCTTACTGTGATCTTTGAAAATCATCCCTTCTTGTCCTACATTTCCCACAAACACACACGCGCGCACACACACGCACAAATCTCTAGCCACAGCCCAACTTTATGCCTATTGTTAGTGTGTTAGAGTTTCCACCAAACTATCGAAGTTCCTGTTAGAACAGAACATGCTACCTGTAAAGAGTCTAGCCTCGGGACAATAGGGTGAGTCAAACCACTGTAAAATGTCCTAGAAAGATAAGCAAGTTGACATTTTCTGGATTTTGCTTCTCTTGTCTAAGTGGTTAAAAAACAAAACACATATTACAAAGTTATCCCATCTTTACATAAGGCAAAAGAAGAAGCTTGGGGCTCAAATACCCAGTCTTCCTTCTACAAAAGTTAAGTCCAATCCCCATGTAAATGACCACTTACTGATTGGCCTGAGAGCCAATCCAGGAATGTATTGGTTGAAACAGATTAAATCAAAACACAAAGGTAAGCCAAAAATGTGAATATTTTTAATATACCACTTTTAAAGTTCAAGCTATGAGTTTAGTATAAAAACTGTTAAAATAATTAGACTGTTATAGTGGAGACAACTCTATCTTTCAAAGAAGGATTCCGTTCTTACACCATTACAGAATGCTTAGGATGTAAATATCCACTTTGATTAAAAATTGGTTTAATTGTGCGTAATTGTAATAAGGAATGCAAAAAAAATCATGCTTTGTTACATGCTAGGTATTGAGTGGCTAATGTTGTTAATGCCAGACCGTGTCACGGAATGCCAGAGCACTCAGCTCGGTAAACCACGGGGACAGATGGACGTCCCCAGGGCTCCCGGGGAACCCAACAGCCAGAGCCTTAGAAGCCGCGGCTCTGGCCCTGCCCCCTCTCATCCCCACCACCCTTCCCTCCCTCCGTTAAAGGAGACGGGGAATTCTCAGTGGAGATCTGCAATGTTGCACTAAGTGATAAGATAAGGATTCACTGTCAAAGGGAAAAAAAGAAAGGAGAAAGAGAGAGAGAAAGAGCATGTGCAGATCTATACAGTTTAGTAAGTAACTTCCTTTATGTTGAAACTTGTAGACTTCACCCAGTTAAGAAAACAATCTGCCAAGTCACTCTTCTGAATGTCGTCACGAGTTGCCCACTCCCCCAGTCAATTCACTGTCGTAATACTCAAGTGTTTTGTAATAGTCACCTGGAAACAGGATCAGTCCACATATTCCCCCACATATTTTATACACCCACCCCCCAAAAAACACCTCCCTGATTAAAAAAAAAAAAAAAGTCAATGTCCATTTGAAACACCTAATGTCACGTCATCTTCATCAACACCAGAGCACGGCTAACCACTTACCAGGCTCCAAGTGTATGTGTGTGTGACCGTTCATTATCCCATTTGCCACGTCGGTGTCCTCCAGAGTGAGGACCACTGGAGGCTGGAACTCCAGCTCCTCCTGAATTTTTTCTAAGCTGCTCTCCATCTGAACGGAACTTACATGGTTAAAATGCCACTTCACTTTCTGAATGATACTGTCTGCAAAAAGAGAGCAACCCAAGTTAAGCAGCTGCATCGGAATGGATCTCATAGAACAATATGTACAAAATGAAGCTGACGTTTCTAAGCCAGCTCATAAGTCAGCCAGAGTGTGGACATATACCTAAAGGTCAAATGACTACTATGTGTCATTACTGGTCTCATCAATCTCTTCAGTGCACAATACTTAAAATATGCATGTCTACAGGGAAGGCAATGATGCTCCCCAGCATCTCAGCAATGAGGGAGTCAAGGGATAGGGGCTTGGGTCTTCACTCAGCCACTACTGATAGTACAATTCAGGGCAATTCACTGAATGTTTCTAAGCTTAACAAGGGAAGACAGTTATTCTTGAACTAATTACCCCAAAAAAGGCATGTGAGAAAAAAATGACAAATGTGATTATATAAACTACGATTCTATATTTGAAAGGTATTGGTTTTAATTATTGTATTCACCTTAGTATTAATCCATTACCAAGTTTTAGCAAGTATTTGGAGTAGTTTCACACATATTGGCAAAGCAAACTGATGCATGATGCATACACAGAAAAGCTACTACTATATTCTCCCTCCACTCAGCAGGGGGCACGCATGATGCGGGGGAAGTCCGCTGTCAGATCACGCGCAGCACTTTAGAAGGAAGGCACGTGCAGAGCCGAGGGGGGAGAAGAACAGAGTCCACAGCTGCTAAGGGACTGAGAGCCAAGGGACGCCACAGCTGTGGTCTGTCGGGGCTAGCGTGCCCTCTTTGCAGGAAGAAGCGGGGCTCAGAGCAGCAGTGAACGAGGCCTCACAGGGAGACTTGGGGAGAACCTTCTGTCTGTGTCACAGGTCTACCAGGCAAGAGGCCTGTGTCCCAGGGACTTCCCCAGCACCTCTTGGGTGACAAAGAAATGCACCAGCCGGTGGGCCACGCGACGGGGTGTGAGGGCTCTAGCAGTAGTTCCAGAGAGCACGCATGGCGACACTTCTCTGCACCCACCAACTGCTGCCAGCCCCTCATTCGAGAGCATTGCAGACAGCAGCTGTCTACACAGAAGCCACAGCAGGCCCCCCAACTCCCACCTCAACTCCCGCTCTCCCGAGAGCTCAGGGTGCCTGGACTCACCTGAGAAAAACAGAGCATACACGGTAATTATCAAGCCTCTACAAGGCCTCTGTGGCAACGCCTAGGAAAACACTATCCTCTTTCAGAGCAGTATTTCTCAGACCTCTGAGTGAAGGGCCAGTTTTTCTTATTTCCAAATGGATGCGGACTGGTACTCTGATAAAATGCAATAAAAAGACTTGCAGGAATGTCAAATTACTGCAAGAATTTCTAAACACTTGTTATGCTCACTTTCTGTACCTACCTCACGATAGAGAAACCACCCTTTGAGTAGTAACTCTCTAGAGCAGGGAGGGGTTGGCAAACCTTCTTAAAGGGCCACACAGTCAATATTCTCGGCTTCTAAGCCCTGTAATGGTCTCTGTCACAACTATTCAGTTCTGCTGGTGAGGGGCAAAGCAGCCACAGGCGACCCATAAAAGAATGAGTGTAGCTGAGTTCCACTCTATTAAAAAAAAAAAACCAGGCAGCTGGCCCTTGGACCACAGTTTGCTGACCCCTGCTTCAGAGGACTATGGGGAATAACCGAGACGGGTTTCACCATTTCCCAACTCTGCCTCAGGCCCCAAGGAGACGGGAAGCCAGCGCTAAGCCCTGAAGCTTTCTGGGCCACTTCGATCACGGTGAAATCTCAGGGTACCAGGCTGACCTCCAGTGACATGCCACAGCACGTCCGGGGGTTTTCCTTGATGGCCAAAGCCAAATCTCAACTGTCAGCTCAACACATACAATGCCGTAAGAGAGAGCACGATATAAGGCAGAGGGTTACAAACCGAACTCGAGAAAGGCGTACGGCCTGGAGGCCAGGCCGATACAGGTGGTGTCGTAGGAAGCTGTGAATTCCCACCACACGGTCTCCAGGAAGCAGAAGGCCATGGCCGCTGGACACTGGCGGGAGCAGATAGCCATGCAAGCCACATCCCGCAAAGAAGAAAAACTGAAACAAAAGGGCAACACCTGCATTAGCGGGGAGCAGACCCCTGTATTCCCGCCCCATACTCAGACACAGCCATGCCCGCGCCCTGCACCTCCCTGGCCTTGAACAGCCCTGTAGCTGTTTGCCACGTGTCTCTTGTCTCTTCGGCTGGGCCTACCTGGCACTGTGCCTTTCTCGTCCTTCCTCTAAACTAGGGAGCGGTTATTTGCCACTGACACTGTGTGATCACTCTTTTTGATTCCCGCACGAGGGATGCACATTCCACTAGGGAGAGGCAGCCTCAGACTTCTCTGCAGCTATAGAGCAAAATAGTCTTCTTTTGGTGTTCTGTAATTTTTGGTGAGAGGGCACCAGTGTGGACCTTCTTTTTTTTTTCCGTAAGAATCTCTCAAGGACTGAGTTGTGGCACGCTCCTTCTGGAGTGGCCTTCCATTCGCTTTGATCAGCTACTCCACCAATACTGATCGCTGAACCTTGGTTTATACTTAAACTCCAATCCTACATGAGGCACAGAAGCAGGGTTTCAATGTCTTAGATGAGATTTTGTTTTTCCTTCCCATTCAAAGCCAAGTAGAGATGAGCAACTCCTGTAGTGGTGGGCAGCTATTTCCCACCTATCACCGTTCCACCAGGGCTATCGCCTAACAAGAACACCTTCCTCACGCGCGGGTCTCGTTCCTATGCCTCACCCGACATAAGCACAGAGGCCTCTCCCTTTATACGTGCTGAAACTCAAGCCCCGAGTCGATCCTGACTGGTTACCCAGGAGTCTCGGTGTCAGCTCACACCCTTAGCACCTTGATATTCTGTTCCCCTTCATTTCTGGCACCTTGGGAATTCTTTCTTTCAAGCTGAGCTACGCATGTAAAACAATTTTTCATATACATTTACCCACACTTCAGGATGTTTCTGGCAAAGAGTTTTTAGGTTACATTGTTCTATCATCTTTTTATAATTGGAAGTCTCTATATAAAAACTTTGTCAATTAAAAAAAAAGGATAACCTCCTCCTTATACAAGGAACTTTCCAGAAGGGCTTAAGTCTATCTAGGGTGGGTATTTCTATTTGAAAGAGAATCCCTATTTGTGGGCGGACTTGTGTCTCCCAAAAAGATATGTTGAAGTCCTATCTCCCAGTGCCTGTGAATATGACCTTATTTGGAAATAGTCTTCGCAGATACAATCAAGATAAAATAAGGTTATAACGGATTAGGGTAGGCTTCATCCAATGACTGGTGTGAAATTTCGTTACACAGACAGAGGGAAGAAGGCCATGTAAATAATGGTGAATATTTAATACAAAATATGAATGAGCAGAACATTTTACATTCCAGTTTCCAAAAAACTACTGAAGCACCCAGAATGTTGTTTGAAGTCACAGCCCTTTTTCTTTTTCTTATGAGAGAAAAGTTTTCCTATTTGCAGTTCAGCACCAAGTTCCCATAGGATGTTAGCTAATCAGAGCATAATGAGGAAGGGGCACAGAGGAAGGTGGTTTCGGGTGCAGCTCAGTTTTTGCTCTTGAACTCCGGGAGCCCACACCACAGGGTGACAGAGGCACAAGCTGGCCCCCTGGCGCCCCCTTCAGGCCGGTGCCTTCTCACCTGACCACACCACCAGGCCTGGAGTCAAGCCTGGACTTTTCCTTTTGTTT
>JAPYYM010002769.1:0-11893 GCA_028534135.1 Potos flavus
CCCCCCGTGCCCCCAGCGGCCCCTCCTCCGCCGGAAGCACAGAGGCCCGCCCCGAGGGCCCCGGGTGGGCCTGCCCGCCCTCTCGTTCCCGGGCTTCCCCCGCCCCTGCCCGCACCCACAGCGGCTCGGCTGCCAGCAGATGCAGTGAAGGATTAGCAGCTCTCCCTAATTGGAGACCATCAGAAGCTATCAAGTGTTAAAAAGAGGTTAGCACCTAATAGAGGCTGGGTAATGAGAAGAATTGAAGGAGTTTTGGAAAGGGGAGAGCTCCGAAGAGAATTCTGGGCAGCCGTCCAAGGCATGCTGCAGCGTCAGGACACATTCCCGTCGCACAGGGGCCTGTGTCACCAGCGCAGAGCCGGTTTGCACGCTCTCTCTCCCGCCACCTGGGCTGCGGGGAGCGGGTGTCTGACCCCCGAGGCCTCGGGGTCCCGCTGAGTTGGGAAGAGGGGGGCTTCTGTCCTCTGTCCAGACTCTGCCCTGCAGGCCCTACCCCCGCCCGCAGGCCTAGAAGTGGCAGACGATAAGACCTCAGGGGGTCCCAGGATGAAAACATGGACCCCAATCCAATTTTGCTGGGGCAGAGCCCTTTCCCACGTACAGAAACAGGAGTCCTAAAAAGCAGGTAGTGGGCAGGGCTTCCCATAAGAAGGGCCTTGGAGGCAGGGGCACGGCTCTTTGGAAGACGTTTGGAAGACGTTTCAGTGCAGCATCTGCATCTGGGCCCGGGGCCCAGCGGGGGGATTTCCTGGGAGGCGGGCCGGGTGCAGCAGGAGCCGCCCTCCCTGTTCTGCGGGTCCTCATGAGCGCTGGCCCCTTCGCAGACGACAGTCACGAGCGCTGCTCCTTTGGACCCCCGTCCGTCCACTCCTCCTCCTCCTCCCACCAGTCCGAGGGCCTGGATGCCTACGACCTGGAGCAAGTCAACCTCATGTTTAGGAAGTTCTCTCTAGAAAGGTACTGCAGCGGTGGGAAAGGGGAGCCAGAGCTGGGGGAGGGAACACGGGGTAAGGCCAGTCAGCCCCTAGATCTCCCAAAAAGGGACCATCCAGCTCCCCCGGATTCTGGACTCAGAGTGTCCCAGAGCCGGAAAGCACTCCCCCTTACCCCCGATCAGCCGCAGAGAGGAAAGGGCCTGTCCAGGGCCGCCCAAAGAGGCAAGGGGGCAGCCCTCGATGTCCAACGGGCCCCACCCCACCCAAGAGGCGGGAAGCCTGGCGGCCCACCCGGTGGGCTAGGAGGCCCATGTGCGGACGGCCGGTGGGAGAGCTCAGTGTGGCCGCTGCCGGGCTGGGGGGACAGCAGTGGGACCCTGCTCCTCTTTCTTGGCCGGGACTCCTGGCCAATGGGCACCAGGCTCTGTCTTCCAGTTCCCAAAGTCTAAGCCCCCATTCTCACCTCTGGGATCCCCCTCAACCCCCGCAGCAGGAGCTGAATACAAGCTCTCACCCTAGGTGGCTTCTCCTGCAGCTTCTGGGAGGGGACCCTGTCCTCAGAGGCCTGCCCCAGGGCGTGTCCTAACCGCTGCTCCCTTCCCTGACCCAGACCCTTCCGGCCGTCGGTCACGTCCGTGGGGCACGTGCGGGGCCCCGGGCCGTCGGTGCAGCACACCACCCTGAGCGGCGACAGCCTCGCCTCCCACCTCACCCTGCTCGGGGGCAACGCGCGAGGGAGCTTCGTCCACGCGGTCAAGCCGGGCTCCCTGGCCGAGAAGGCGGGCCTCCGCGAGGGCCACCAGCTGCTGCTGGTGAGGGGTGGGGGGCCGGGGGGAGGTGGCAGCGCAGCCGGAGTAAGGCCCGCGGCTTTCCCCACGCCTTCCACGCATGTGCTCACAAAGGGCACACCCACGCCCGAGCCCGCAGGAGGGAGCTGGAGGGGGGCAGGGCTGCAGCCCCCCGCCCTGAGTCTCTCCAGACCCTTCTCTTCAAAGGCTCTCGCGCATGTGTCCGGAGCCTGTGCGCGCACACGCCCCTACACACACATCAGCCCACAGGGAGGCAGATGAGTTTAAGTGGGCCGCTTCCTTGGCTCTCGGCAACCTCGAGCTGGTCACGGTTTGGGGGGAGGGGCTTTCGTTTCCCGGCTGGGTGGCCTCACCCCTGCAGCCCCGCCCGCCCGTGGAGCCGAGAAGAACAGTGTGTCTCTGATACCCAGCTGGAAGGCTGCATCAAAGGCGAGCGGCAGAGCGTCCCCCTGGACACGTGCACGAAGGAGGAGGCGCACTGGAGCATCCGGAGGTGCAGCGGCCCCGTCACCCTGCACTACAAGGTCAACCAGGAAGGTAAGGCCGCCGTGCCCGCCCGTGCGCCTCTGCAGCCAGCAGGGCAGCCCGTGGTGGGGGGGGGGGGGCCTGGAAAGGGGTCCTCCACGTCCGGTGGGAGGAACGAGCCGGTCACAGCCCTGTCGGGAGGGTCTGACGGGCCGGCAGGCAGGGGAGGGCAGGCGAACGGGAGCCCCGGGGAGCACACCGCGGCCCTGGGAGGTCTCGGTGCAGACGGCTTGCTTGCCCGCACGCAGACTGCCGGACCAGGTAGGAGGAGGCAGGAGCCCCCGGCCGACGGCCCCCTCCCCGCCCGGCCTGCCTCCCCCGCTCCCTGCCCGGCGGAAGCCAACTTCCTGGCCCGGACAGAGCCAGGGACTCTGGGCTGGCCGCCCCAGCACCAGCAGGGCCACCGAGTCACAGCCTGGGCCCCGCCTTCTGCTCCGTGGTCATGGCTCCAGGACCGTCTCCGGAAGGCCTCAGTCCCTTCTCATCTGGCCCCAGCAGGGCTGCGGTCGCTGCTCCTGTGCCTCGGCCCCGAGTCCTGGGCAGCGAGCGCCAGGCTCCGCCTTCCAGTTCCCGAAGTCTAAGCCCCGTCCTCACCTCTGGCTTTTTTTCCTGTGTGATTGTCTCTGCAGCTGGATCTTGTTTTTAACCACTAGGGCTCATGAATGTTTCAACAGAGAATAAATAGCCACTTTCTCTCTAGCCGCTCCGCTCTGCCGCCTGCTAGCCCGCACTCCTTCCCGGCAGTGCCTGGTTGGTGGGGAAGATGGTGGAGATGCCCTGTCCCCGCACACAGGCCCGGCCACTGCGGCCTCCTCCTCCTCCTCCTCCTCCTCCTCCTCCCCCTGCGGGCAGGCTCCTCCCCTCTCCCAGCCCGGCTTTTCAGCCCAGCAGAAGGTCTCTGGGTGGTGCCCTGCCCCCTGGGCAGCAGAGTCTGAGTTGAAGCCCTGTGGTCCAGAATTCAGGGCCGGAAAGGTCCCGCCCAGCAGGGTCCCGTCTGTAGGACCTTTCTCTGAGGGGCGGAGAGCCCAGATAGTGATGGGCGCTAAGCCTGCCCAGGGGAGCGGGAAGGACCCGACCGGGAATCCCCCGCTTCTCCGGGAACATTGATCACACAGCCCTGCGGGTTCAAGCCTCCCCCAGCACGTGTGGCGCGGACACGCCAGGCCTGGCTCTTAGGACAGTCGTAGCTTCCACTGTGTTAGGCAGCTCTGTGTGTGTGGGGCTGACTTGGGGATTTGCATTATGGATTTATGTTACAGGCGTTCAGTTTGCCGGATTTATGGTATTCGAGGTTTATGCTCTGCTTTCTTCCAAAGGGATTTGTACACACTCATATTATAGAGGACAGTGGCGTTAAATAAGGTTAAAACAGCACGCGCCGTGGTCCTACCACTTGGGAAGATCTTTGGGCAGCGTCTAGACAGCTGCATCTATAGATAATCAAGGACCTAGTGATTCCACTTCTGTGAGTAGAGCCAGGAGAAACGAGCGCGCGTGTCCACAAAAGACACGTATAAGAGTGCTCCCAGCAGAGCGACCGTCACAGCTGAATCCTGGAAACAGCTCCGAGGGGCACACAGCAGAAGGGCTAAATGAACGTGTGCAGGGCATCGTAGCAGAGGTCTCAGACTTGTTGCAGCTTGGCACACAACTTAGCTGCGAGCTCCCTGGCAGCCAAGACAAAGAGGGAAACCCGCGCAGGATACGGGGGAGTCCCCGAGAGCTCTAAGAGAAACGTGCGCCTCAGGCGTGTCCCCCGGGGGCAGCAAGGAGGGAGTTTGGACCTGGAGGATCTCGGCAGCGGGAGGCCCTCCGCTGGCGGACAGCCCTTGCTTCCGTGACCTTCTCTCCCTGCACAGGGTACCGGAAGCTGCTGAAGGACATGGAGGAGGGCCTGATCACCTCGGGGGACTCCTTCTACATCAGGCTGAACCTGAACATCTCCAGCCAGCTGGACGCCTGCTCCCTGTCCCTGAAGTGCGATGACGTCGTGCACGTCCGTGACACCATGTACCAGGACAGGCACGAGTGGCTGTGCGCGCGGGTCGACCCTTTCACGGACCACGACCTGGACGTGGGCACCATACCCAGCTACAGCCGGTGAGGCCGGGAGGAGGGGTGCCGCCCCGCAGAGGGGCTCACAGGGGGACCGGCGCCTGCCGACCAGTGTGAGCGCCCCATTCCCTCCTCCTCCTGAAGCCTCCCCTGCCTGCCCAAGGGTATTTCTCCCTTGAGTCCTGCTGCTCCACTCACGCCCGGGAAACCCTCCTTCGGTCATTGCCGGGGAATGCTGCGGGCTCTCGATTTTATGCTCCTGGGCTGGTGATGGCGAGCATTGCCGCAGGCCACCTCCCCGACGACCTTGCGTAGTTAGACGGCCGTAGCGCATCGGTTAGACGCGGCAGGTGTCTATCAAGCACCTGTGGACTCCAGCGGGCACTCAGGCCGGCCCTGTGACGTCAGCATCCCGGGGCTCGGAGGAGGGGCTTTGCCACGGTCAGCACTGGCTGCGGGGCTCAAACCAAGCTGCCGGGCGGGCGCCGTGTCCTCCCTGGGGTGCCCCTGGGTCCCAGAGCTCCCCCTGCCCAGGGGCAGGCCTGGCTCTGAGGTTCTGCCCCCCCCACCCCCCGTCTCCCCCAGAGCCCAGCAACTCCTCCTGGTCAAGCTGCAGCGTCTGATGCACAGGGGAAGCCGGGAGGACACAGACAGCGCCCACCACACCCTGAGGGCGCTCCGGGTAGGTCCCCCTGCGGCCCCGCCTGCGGCACACCTCCCCGCCCAGGGGCGGTTTGGGGAGGGCCGACACGGGAGACAGTAATGTCAAGGGTCATGCGCTGTGGGGACTGGCTCCTGGGGAGCGGGACCCCCTCCAGGAGGAGCCCTGCCCTCGGGGACCTTCCCCTGCATCTCTGGTCTCCGCCAGAACAAGTCTCGGGGCTCCCCTTGCTCTCCAAGCTTGGCGCCCGTCTGGAATGCCTTGATTCCACGACCGGCGTTTCTCCCCTTCGCACTGAGGGGGCTAGAGGACGCGTTCCTGGTTCTCAGCGGCCTCCATGGGCGCTTGCGTCCTGCCGAGCCCAGCGCGTCTGACCGACGGGTAACTGATTTCAGAACACCCTGCAGCCCGAAGAGCCGCTTTCCACCAGTGACCCCCGGGTCAGCCCCCGCCTCTCTCGAGCAAGTTTCCTTTTCGGCCAGCTCCTTCAGGTAAAGCGCCTCAGAGCCCCCGCTGACTTTGCAGTCAAGTTCAGCTGTGTCTCTGCTCTCTCGCGGCCGAGAAGACCTGATCGAAGTAACTGCCCTGTGTTTGTACGCCGCTCGAAACTTTCCCGAGTGCCTCCCATTTCCCATCCCGTCGTACCCTCCCAGTGACAGCTCGGTAGACAGTCTCTGCACCTCTCGGAAGCACCGTCACTTTCATAAAAGATGGGAGAAACTTAGGGCTAAAAGTACTTAAATAACTTAGCTATTGAAGTATTAATAGATCAGAATCAGTGTATCAGGAGGAGGAAGCAAACATCGCAGGTGTCTAGGTCAGTTTCGTCCCTCGGACCATGCATGACCGGTATCTCTGAGCATCCCGGCAGCCAAGCGGAAAAGGGAAACGCTCCATTCTTTAAATCTTATCTGACTGCAGAAACATTTTAGCTCTTTGGGACCAGAAAAATGTTTTCCGTGTGCTTAATTCTAAAATAGTTTTTTTTTTTTTTTTTTGCGTGAATCCTATTATAAGGACATTGACTAGCGTACTAGGTGATAGCTTCAGAAGGGATTTCCCATACACGCAGAAGCATCTCTGCAGCCCTTTCTTCTGTTGCCCGCCGACAAGAGCTAAGGGAGGAAGGTTAAGGTGCGGTCCCACGAGGATGTTCCTGTGCCGGCACCGTGCTAATCAAGCCCCAGAGGAGCTGGTGTGTCACTCCACTTGCTCCGTGCTAATGTGAGAATGTAGGGAACCCAGGGAAATGGTGAACGGTGCGGCCCTGAAACGAGAGATGCAGACAGGTACCAGGAAGACCCTTAGGGGGGTGGAAGGAGGCCTAGTGAGTCTGAGCTACTCCCGAAGGCGGGACCACATTGAGACCACACAGTCCTGCCCACGTCACTGCCCACGGGTCATGCAAGAGTCATAAACCTTGGGCGTCTCTGGGTGGCTCACCCAAGGGCCAGTGACCGACAGAGCCCGACCGATATCTCAGCTATCTGGACTTTTCTTCTGCAGCAGGAGGGTATGGAGAGATCAGAGCAGCCCAGGGAGTCGGTGGGAATTTAAATTCTCTGTCCACCACAGAGGCATCCCTCTCCACCCTGCAGGGCTCAACTCTGAATTGTACAAGGGACCGGGGACCCCGAGAGCACTTGGGGAAACTGAGGCAGGGGCTATGGAGAGCAGTCCTGCCCACGCCCACCAGGTGGGGGCTCCCAGCCGGGGACCTTCCACCCGCGGCTCCCCAGGAATGCACATGGGATTGCCAGAGGGACTCCCCATGCACCCCAACTGCACCCCACCCTTGGCAAGCTTCAAGCCTGGTTAGGGAGCAGAGAGAGTTGTTTGCTTTGTTTGCTTACTTACCTACTAATGATGTCTGAAATAGCTCAAGGATCCTTCCAGCGTGCTAGGCGTCTCCTGTTTCCACGGGGGAACGTGACTGACCCCGGCCCCCAGGGGCAGAGCTGGGGTCCTAGCAGAGGTCTGCCTGTGCCCCGTGGCAGCAGCTCAGTCTGGGTAGAAGCAAACCCCGCCACCTCTGCCACCATCCTCCAGTTCGTCAGCAGGTCTGAGAACAAGTACAGGAGAATGAACAGCAACGAGCGAGTCCGCATTGTCTCGGGGAGCCCGCTGGGGAGCCTGGCCCGGACGTCCCTGGATGCCACCAAGCTCTTGTCCGAGAAGCAGGAAGGTATGACGTCCCTGATGCCACCAAGCTCTTGACCGAGAAGCAGGAGGGAGCCTGGCCCCTCCCCACCTCTTGCTGGCCTGGGGGCTGCCGGGGGTCCGGGCAGGTCCCGTGGGTCCCCCCCAGGGGGGCTGGGACACCCACTCCCTCAAGAGAGGGGTTCCGCCCTGGGAGGAGCTGCTGGGGGACCCGCCTGGCCTTGGCCAGGGGGCTCACACGGCGTGCCAGCGGGGGAGGGGGGCTGGGGGGGCGTCCCGCCAGGCTCACCCCTAACAAACGCTCGCTAGCATTGGTTGGACCCAGATGCCCGTGTTAATCGGAGGTGCTTGCTGTGAAGCATTCACTTATTGATTCCTCTCCCCGCTGCGAGCTTCCGACCATTTCTGAAGCCGGCCCGGGGTCACCGGCGGCACAGGCCCCTGTGGGAGGGGCCTGATGGCGAGCCCGCCTTCCTGGCTGCCCTCGTGGGGCCAGGCTGGCCTGGGCATGGATGGCAGGAGGGCCTGGGCTCCTCTCCAGGCTGGCCCTCCAACGGCCAGGTCAGGGAAAGGACAAGCCACTGCTTTCTGGGGCGGCGCTTCCTGGGGCCGCCCGGGGCCGGCTCTGCGCTGCTCCCCACACACCAGCCAGAGAGGCTGGAAAAGGCCGAAAGGAGGCCACGTCAGTCCCTGCCTTTGGCCCCGGTGGCTTCCCAGAGCTTCCGAAATAAGCCCCAAGCCCCTCTTGGCCGGCCCTCCCCCCCCCCCCCCGTCCCCTCGTCCGCTCCTGCTAGCCCGTTGCTCTCCTGCCCCCGCCCCGCCCGCCCCCCGGCAGGGACGGCCCTTGCTCCAGCTCTCCTCGCCTGGCTCCTTCTCGAAGCACTGGCCCCAGTCCTTGACTGTCCCCAGAAAAGCCGTCCTTGCCCATCCCGCTCCAGCTCCCCCCTCGAGGGCTCAGCACTGCCGTCCAGGCGTTACACGCCTCTGACCTGCCTCCGGCTGCCGCCACCTCCCTGAAAGCAGGCCCCAGGAGGCGGGCCATTGCCCCAGCGCCCAGAGCAGGGCCGGGCCCCTGGGGCACTTCGTAAACGCTCCCAGATGGCCAAGGGGCGTCCTGGTTCCTGCGGGCTCCGTGGGGTCAAGGAGGCTCCCAGGCCCTCCGTGCCCCGCACCCCGGCGGGCAGGCCGGGCTCTCACCGCTGGCCCTTTCCTGTCCCCTCCCAGAGCTGGACCCCGAGAGTGAGCTCAGCAAGAATCTCAGCCTGATCCCCTACAGCCTGGTGCGCGCCTTCTACTGCGAGCGCCGCCGGCCTGTCCTCTTCACGCCCACCATGCTGGCCAAGGCCCTGGTCCAGAAACTGCTTAACTCGGGGGGCGCGATGGAGTTCACCATGTGCAAGCCGGGTGAGTGCCCCCACCAGCCAGGAGCCCGGCCCGGGGCCGCCGCCTCCGTCAGGTCAGGCGGGCGGGGTGGGCAGGAGAGCGGACGGAAGGGCCGCGCTCCCTCCTGGCCCGGTGTGGGTGGGGAGGTAGAGGCACGGTCCCTGTCGCCGCGGCAGCCCTCTCGGAGTTCACCGCGACCCCAGAGCTGGGAATGCTGGCCTCCCCTTCACCATGCATGCCAAGGGTCCGGGACGAAGGGCACAGGGTCAGTTAGGAGACGGGACTTGGGGTGCCCACTCCGGGCCCTTAGGTAAGAGGCAAGCCGCCATTACTAGAGCGCCCGTGTCCTCGATGTGGCTAGGGGACCGTGGTTACACACCCTACAACAGAGGGCTGAGCCCCAATCCTGGCCACGAACTACAATCCTTAGCATCGTCTGTATTTAAATCGTGGCTGTCCGGGTCCGCCCATGCCAGCCAAATGTCAGGGGCCCAGCGGGGGGTTTGCTAGAAAAGACACGTAACATAAGATTTACCACTTTTTTTTTTTAATATTTTATTTATTTATTTGACAGAGAGAGATCACAAGTAGGCAGAGAGGCAGGCAGAGAGAGAGGGGGAAGCAGGCTCCCCGCTGAGCAGAGAGCCCGATGCGGGGCTCGATCCCAGGACCCTGAGATCATGACCTGAGCCGAAGGCAGACCTTTAATGACTGAGCCCCCCAGGCGCCCCTAAAATTTACCACTTTAACCACTTCGAAGTGTCTAGCTCAGGGCTGTTAAGTATACACGTGTGTCCAGAACTTTTTCATCTTCCCAAACTCAAACTCTGTCCCCATTAAACCCTCAGTCCCCACCCCCAGCCCCGGGTGCCCCCGGCTACTCTGTCCCCGTAGATCCGACTTCTCTGCGGGCCTCACGTAAGGCGAGTCATCTGGCGTCTGTCCCTTGGCCTCTGGCCTCTGTCACTCAGCATCATGTCCTCGAGGTCCGACCCCGGGGTAGCCGGTGGCAGCACGTCCTTCCTTGTCAAGGCCGAGGGACAGTCACGGTGTGTCCCCCTCACCATCGCCGGCCATTTGCCTTAACAGTAGTCATCCTAGCGGACGTGATGCGAGGCCCCGAGGTTTGGGGTTCGCCCTCGGAGGTGCGGTTTACATGCAGCAACACGCCCCCAATTTCATTGTGCATTTGAACCGAGTCTGGGCGGGTGTGTGCACCCCACGACCCCAGCCACAAGCAGGAGACAGAGCATCGCGTCCCCTCAGGCTCCCCCCACTCCCGGCCCCAGGCGCTCTTGATCCGCTTCCCGTCACACACTGGTTTGCGTTCTCTAGGCTCTTCTACAAACAGGACCACGTAATGTTTTTGAGACCCATCCGTGCTCCTGCTGCTTGCGGAGTCCCGTCCCTGGGAGCCGGGCGGCCGTGTCGCTCCTTCGGGAGTCCTTGCTGCAAAGCTCCCCCGGGGTTTCTCACGTGGGGCTGGGGCCGAGAACGCTCAGAGCCATCGCCGGCCGGGGTGCGGACTTCACGAGCGTTCCCTCCGGCTTTTGCCGCGTGCGTTCATCAGTAAGCCCTAACGTTAGGGGGGGACGGCCCCCGAGCGGGAGCAGACCCCCCTGCTGCTTCCTGGGACGCGGCTCCACACGCAGCCTTCTCCTGGATGCTGGCACCGATGCCCCTGCGGTCTCCCGGGATGCCCGGCTCAGCCGGAAGTGAGAGGCTGCACCCCCAGCACCCCCCCCCACATGGTTTAGACCCTCTGCGGTCCCTGGCCGGGAGGGCCTCGGCAAACAGTGCGGTTGGTGGGAACGATCGTGTTCTTTGAGGCGAGTGGTCTCTCCAGGTTGGGCTCTGCCCTTCCCGTGCCTCCCCAGCTGTTTATTTGCCCAAAGTATCAAGCCGCCTGTTTCTTCCCCTGCAAAACCAGGATAACAGCGGCCTCTTCTCCGAGAAGTTAGAGGCTCACGGATGGCCAGAGGCTACCTGGGGCCAAGGACAGCATGGGTTCCAGGTTCTCAGCCCCCCCACGTGGAGCAGGCAGGCGCAGACGTGCGTCCCACAGCTCGCTGAGTCCTGCAGCCGCCGCGGCACCCTCCTCCTTTCTCGACAGGGTCCGCTTGCCTCCGAGGCCCTCCCGAGCCGAGCTTCAGGTGCAGGAACCCTTCAAGGGTGTGCATCCCCTTGCTCTGCCTCCGCCTCCCTACCTGGGAGCCTCACAGTCCCTGCAGGGAGGCTCTGGGAAGAGGACCTCACTCCTGCCTGAGGCTCCAACATTTTTCTCCTGGCTCCCTCCCTGGCGATAGGAGGTGGAAAGCCTGATTTAGAAATCCCACTTAGCCCCTCGGAACCCTGCAAACGTGCTGTCTTCCCCCTGGAGCGTTCACAGCCAGGGAGCTGTGGGCACTGTAGGGTGGGTGTGCTAGGCTGCCTCCCTCCCCCGGAATTACCGTCGGCCCCTCCCCTGCTGGCTCTCCCCCAGATCCCTTCTCACTCGCTTCCAGTGCACAATGTAGTGTACACACCAAACCTGGGGGCTAGCGTGGGCTCCCCCGGCCAGCCTGGGCCTAAGCAGGGAGTTGCAGGCCCGGACGGACTCCACCCTCCTCCTCTCATAAACGGAGAACCTGAGGTCGAGAGATTAAAGATGTGTTCAGGGCCACCTAGCAAGTGAGTGGGGCCTCCAGTACATACCTCTTTCTCCAGGAAGCCTGCCTCTTCCCCGGTTCCCTCCACACCTCCTCACTACTGCCACAGTAAACAGCCCACCACTGCAACTAGTAACTCGTTTTGTAGTTTTCTGTATCCCACATTCTTCTCCCCAGCTACGTCATAGGTTCTCAAGTGCAACAGCTATGTTTTTATCATATTTTTATTCTAATGACTGATTCTCAGTAGATTTTCAATAAATGATAAGTTTCAATAAAAATTAATGGACGGGCGGATGGATGGAGGGATGGTGGGGGGATGGATGAATGGATGGGTAGTTGGATGAGTACATTGTCAGATGAATGAGTGTATTTGTGGATGGGTAGATGAATGGATGGGTGGGTGGGTAGGTGGATGGATGGATGGTTTGTGCATGGATGGGTGGGTGGGTAGGTGGATGGATGGATGGTTTGTGCATGGATGGATGGGTGGGTGGATGGATGGTTGGTTGGGTGAGTGGATGGATGGATGGATGGGTGAGTGGGTGGATGGTTGGGTGGGTGGGTGGGTGGATGGTTGGATGGGTGGGTGAGTGGATGGATGGATGGTTGCATGGGTGGATGAGCAGATGAATGGATGGATGGGTGAGTGGGTGGATGGTTGGTTGGGTGGGTGGGTGGATGGTTGGATGGGTGGGTGAGTGGATGGATGGATGG
>JAPYYM010000277.1:0-14899 GCA_028534135.1 Potos flavus
GCCTGTGATCCATTTTGAGTTAATATTTTTGTGAAGGGTGTCAAGTCAGTGTCTAGATTATTATTATTATTTTTTGCATGTGAGTGTTCGGTTGTTCTTGCACTATTTGTTTAAAAGATGATCTTTTTTCCATTGTGTTGCCTTTGCTCCTTTGTTGAAAATCAGTTGGCTGTATTTACATGGGTTTATTTCTGCACTCTCTATTCTGTTCCATGATAATCTACTTATCTATTCTTTCACACATACACGCTGTCTTGATTGTTGTAGACTTATAGTGTCTCAAATTTAGGTAGTGACAATCCTACAACTTTTCTTCTCCTTTAAGGTTATGTTGGTATTCCAGGTCTTTGACTAGCCATATAAATTTTATTTTTTTTAATTTTTCCCCCCAAATACTTTTATTTTATTTATTCAGTGTTACAAGACTCATTGTTCATGTACCACACCCCCCATATAAACTTTAGAATCAGTTTGTCAATAGCCACAAAATGACTTGCTGGGATTTTTATTGGGATTGTATTCAATCTATAGATCAAGTTGGAAAGACCTGCTGTCTTGACATATTGGGTCTTTCTATCCATAAGATGGAACATCTCTCCATTTATTTAGTTCCTCTTTGATTTCTTTACTCAGAGTTTTGTAATTTTCCTCATATAGATTCTGTACACGTTTTGTCAGATTTATACCTAAGTATTTACTTTTCTTGGGTGCTAATATAAATGGAATTGTGTTTTATTTCCAAATTCCACTTGTTCATTACTGGTATATAAGAAGGTGGTTGACTTTTGCTGTTAACCTTATATCTAGCAGCCTTGTTGTAATTGCTTATTAGTTCTAGGAGGATTTTTTTTTTTTTTTTGGTGTATTTTTTTGGATTTTCTACTTAGGTAATTATGTCGTTTGCAAACAAAGTTTTATTTATTCCTTCCTAATCTGTACATGTTTTATTTCCTTTTCTGGACTTATTAGTCAGGATTTTCAGCATGATGTTGAAAAGGGATGGAGAAAGGGGACATCTTTTCCTTGTTCCTGATCTTAGTGAGACAACTTTGAATTTCTCACATCACATTAATTATGATGATAGTTGTAGGTTCTTTGTAGATGTTCTTTATCAAGTTGGGGAAGTTCCCCTCTATTCCTAGTTTGCTGAGAGTTTTGGTTATGGATGGGTATTTGACGTTATCAGATGCTTTTTTTTTTTTTTTTTTGCATCTATTGACATAATCATGTGATTTTTCTTCTTTAGCCTGTAAATGTGATGGATTATGTTAAATGATTTTTGAATATTGAACCAGCCTTCCACACCTGGGATAAATCCCACTTCGTTGTGGTGTATAATTATTTTTATATATTGTTGGATTTGATTTGCTATTTTTTTTTGATTTACTAATATTTTGTTGAGAATTTCGCATCTATGTTTTGAGAGATATTGGTCTGTAGTTTCCTTTTCTTGTAATGTCTTTGTCTGGTTCTGGTACTGGGGTAATACTGGTCTCAGAATGAGTTAGGACATATTCCTTTTGCAACTATCTTCTGGAAGAGATTGTAGAAAATTAGTGTAATTTCTTCCTTAAATGTTCGGTAGGATTTACCAGTGAACCCATCTGGACCTGGCGCTTTCTGTTTTGGAAGGTTATTAATTATTGATTCAGTTTCTTCAGTAGACATAAGCCTATTCCGATTGTCTGTTTCTTCTTGTGTGAGGTTTGAGACATTGCCTTTTTTATTGCTGTGTAGTTGATATACAATGTTATATTGGTATTAGGTGTATAACATGGTGATTCAACAATTCTATACATTATGTAATGATCACCACAATAAGTGTAGTTACCATCTGTTACTGTACAAAATTATTATAATATTATTGACTATATTCCTTATGCTGTACCTTACATCCTGTGACTTATTTACTTTATAACTGGAATTTTGTGCCATTTACTCTCCTTCACTTATTACACTCATCCCCCCACTCCATCCCCTCTGGCAACTACCAGATTGTTCTCCGTATTTATGAGTCTGTTTCTGTTTTTGTTTGTTTGTTTTGTTTTTTAGATTCCACGTATAAGTGAGATCATACAGTATTTGTCTTTCTCTGTCTGACTTATTTCACTTAGCATAATAACCTCTAGGTTTCCATGTTGTGAATAGCAAGATTTCTTTCTTTTTTATCACTGAGTAATATTCCATTTTGTATATATACTACATCTTCCTTATGCATTCATCTATCAATAGACACATAGGTTGCTTCTGTAAATAATGCCTCAGTAAACATAGAGATGCACATATCTTCTCAAATTAGTGTTTTTATTTTCTTTGGGTAAATACTCAGTAGTGGAATTATTGGATAACATACTTACGTTTTTCATTTTTTGAGGAAACTCCATACTGTTTTCTATAGTGGCTGCACCAATTTACATTCCCACCAACAGTGTACAAGTGTTCCCTTTTTCCACATCCTTGTCAACACTTATTATTTCTTGTCTTTTTGATACTAGCCATTCTTACTGGTATGAGGTAATATCACATTGTGGTTTTAATTTGCATTTCCCTGATGACTGGTGATGTTGAGTATTTTTTCATTTGTCTGTTGACTAACTGTATGTCTTCTTTGGAAAAATACCTATTCATATCCCCTGTCCGTTTTTCAAATCAGATTATTTGCTTTTTTGGTGTTAGGTTGTATGAGTTCTTTATACATTTTGGATATTAACCCGTTATTGTATTCATCATTGGCAAATACCTTCTCCTATTCTGTAGGTTGCCTTTTTGTTTTGTTGATGGTTTCCTTCACTGTGCAAAAGGATTTTTAGCTTGATGTAGTCCCATTTGGTTATTTTTGCTTTTGCTTTAATCTTTTGAGTTTATTTTTGTGTAAGGTGTGAGAAAGTGGTCCAATTTCATTCTTTTGGATGTAGCTGTATAGTTTTCTCAGAACTATTTATTTAATAGACTCTCTCATTGTATATTCTTGCCTTCTTTGCCATAGATTAATTGACCATAGAAGGGTTTATATCTGGGCTCTCATTTGTGTTCCACTGGTCTATGTGTCTATTTTTGTACCAGTACCATGTTTTGATTACTATAGCTTTGTAGTATAACTGGAGATCTGGGATTGTGATATCTCCAGCCTTGTTTTTTTTTTTCTCAAGATTGCTTTGGCCATTTGGGATCTTTCGTGGTTCCATAGAAATTTTAGAATTTTTTTTGCTTTAGTGCTGTGAGAAATATTGGTATTTTGATAGGGATTGAATTGAATCTATAGATTACTTTGGGTAGTATGGACATTTAAGCAATATTTTCTTCCAATCCATGACCATGGTATATCTAGCCATTTACTTGTGTTGCCTTCAATTTCTTTCATCATTGTCTTAACAGTTTTCAGAGTACAGTCTTTCATTGCCTTGGTTAAATTTATTCCTAGGTATTTTATTCTTTTTGATGCAATTGCAAATAAGATTGTTTTCTCAATTTCCCTTTCTGTTG
This sequence comes from Potos flavus, assembly GCA_028534135.1. Lineage (NCBI taxonomy): Eukaryota > Metazoa > Chordata > Mammalia > Carnivora > Procyonidae > Potos > Potos flavus. Next base: position 3,484 of record JAPYYM010000277.1, read on the forward strand.
TTTTGTTGTTAGTGTATCGAAATGCAAAAGATTTCTGTATATTGATTTGGTATCCTGATACTTTACTGAATTCATTTATTAGCCATAAAGGTTTTTTTTTGGTAGAGTCTTTAAGGTTTTTTATATATACTATCATGTCATCCACAGGTAGTGACAGTTATACTTCTTCCTTACCATTTTGGATGACTTTTGGTCTTTTCTTGCCTGATTTCTGTGGCTGGGACTTCCAGTACTATGTTGAATAAAAGTGGTGAGAATGGACATCCTTATCTTTTTCTTTGTCTTAGAGGAAAAACTGAAAGCTTTTCAACACTGAGTATGATATTAGCTGTGGGTTTCTCTATATGGCCTTTATATGTCGAGGTATGTTTCTTCTATACCTAGTTTGTTGTTTTTATCATAAATGGATGTTGAGTGTTTTCAAATGCTTTTTCTGCATCTATTGAGATAATCATATGATTTTATCTTTTATTTTAATAATTTACTAATGTGATGTATCACCTTGATTGACTTGTGTATATCGAACCATATTTCCACTCCTGGAATAAATCCCCCTTGATCATGGTAGATGATTCTTTTCATGTATTTTTGAACTCAGTTTGCTAACATTTTGTTGAAGATTTTTTGAAGAGCATCTATGCTCATCAGGGATATTGGTCTGTAATCTTTTTTGTAGTGTCTTTGTCTGGTTTTGATATCAAAGTAATGCTGACCTCATAGAATGAATTTGGAAGTATTCCTTCCTCTTTTCTTTTTTGGAATAGTTTGAGCAGGATAGGTATTAACTCTTCTTTAAATGATAGAATTTACCTGTGAAACCATCTGGTCCTGGACTTTTTGTTTGTTGGGAGTTTTTTTGATTACTGATTCAATTTTGTTGTTAGTAATCAGTTTGTTCAGATTTGCCATTTTTTCTTGATTCAGTTTTGGAAGAGTGTATGTTTCTAGGAATTTATGCATTTTTTCTAAGTAGTCCAATTTGTTGGCATATAATTTTCATACTATTTTCTTGTAATCCTTTGTATTACTGTGGTGTTTGTTGTAACTTCCCCTCTTTCATTCCTGATCTTATTTATTTAGGCCCTTTCTTTGTTTTTGATGAGTCAAAGTAAAGTTTTTTTGACTTTATTTATATTTTCAAAAAACCAGCTCCTAGTTTCATTGATCTTTTCTTTCTTTCTTTTTTTTTTAAGTTTCTTTTTTCTTTTTTTTTAGTGGGGAAAGGCAGAGGGAGAGGGAGAGAGAGAATCCCAAGCAGGCTTCATGCCCAGTGTGGAGCCCGACATGGGGCTTGATCTCACAACCCCAAGACCATGACCTGAGCTGAAATCAAGAGTCAGATACTTAAACAATTGAGCCACTCAGGCACCCCTAGTTTCTATTCTATTTGTTTTTGCTCTTGTACGTATAATTTCCTTCTTTCTACTAACTTTGGGCTTTGTTTGCTTTTCTTTTTCTATTTACTTTAGGTGTAAGATTAGATTGTTAGAGATTTTTCTTGTTTCATGAGTTAGGCCTGTATCACTGTAAACTTCCCTCTTGAACTGCTTATTCTGTGCCCCAAAGATTTTGGAATGTTATGTTTCCATTTTATTTGTCTCAAGGTATTTTTTAGTTTTCTCTTTGATTTATTTATTGACCCATTGGTTTGTTTAGTAACATGTTTGGGCTCTGTGTGTTTACATTTCTATTAGTTCTTTCTTACAATTAACATCTAGTTTTATTCCATTGTGATTAAAAAAGATGCTTGACATGATTTCAGTCTTTTGAAATTTATTGAGACTTATTTTATGACCTGACGTGATCTATCTAACCTGGACAGTGTTCCACATGCTTCTGAAAAGAATGTGTATTCTGCTATTTTTGGATGGAATTTTTGGTATATATCTGTTAAGTCTATCTGTCTAATGCATTGTTCAAAGCCACTATTTCCGTATTGACTTTCTGATGGATAACTGTTTCCTTATTAATTTCTCTCTGAATTATCTACCCATTGATGTTAAGTGGGGTGTTAGAGTCCCCTACTCTTATTATATTATTGTCAATTTCTCCCTTTATATCTGTTAATATTTGCTTTATATATTTAGGTGCTCCTATGTTGGATGCATAGATATTTATAATTTTTTTTTAATATCCTCTGGGTAAGTTGATCCCTTTGTTTTTACATATTGCCCTTATTTTTTTCTTGTTACCGTCTGCTTTAAACTCTGTTTTATCTAAATATTGCTAAGCCCAAAAAGCTTTGTTTTGTTTTGCTTCCATTTGCATGGAATATCTTCTGCCATCCCTTCACTTTTAGTCAGTATGTGTCTTTAGGTCTGAAGTGAATCTCTTATAGGCAACATATGGATGGGTCTTGAATTTTTTTTTTATTCATTTGGTCACCCTACGTCTTTTAATTGGGGCAGTTACATTTAAAGTAATTATCGATAAGTATGTATTGTCTTTTTGTACATTGTTTTATGATTGTTTTTGTGGTTCTTCTGTTTCTTTCTTTTTCTATTGCTTTCTTCCCTTGTGGCTTGATGACTTTCTTTACTGTTATGCTAGCATTCCTTTCTCTTTATTTTTTGTGTATCTATTATAGGTTTTTAGTTTGTGCTTACCATGAAGTTCATATATAATATCCTATGTATATAGCAGTTTATTTTAAGTTGATATTTGCTTAAGTTCTCGAATGCATTCTAAAAACACATTTTTACTCCTCACTCCCTGTTTTATATGTATGATCACACTTTACATCTTTTTATTTTGTGTATCTCTTGACTAATTTTTATAGATAAAATTGATTTTACTACTTTGTGTTTTAATCTTCATACTAGCCTTATAAATAATTGATCTATTACTATATGTTTCCTTTTATCAGTGAAATTTTTTCCGCTCATAATTTTCTTACTTCTAGTTATGGCCTTTTCTTTTCCACTTATAGAAGTCCATTTAGTATTTCTTATAAGGCTGCTTTAGTGGTGATGAGTTCCATTAACTTTTGTTTGTTTTCGAAACTCTTTATCTCTCTTTTAATTCTGAATGATAACCTTACCAGGTAGGGTATTCTTGCTTGTAGGTTTTTCCCTTTCAGCACTTTGAATATATAATACCACTTCCTTCTGGCTTGCAAAGTTTCTATTAAAAAATCGGCTGATGGTCTTATGGGGTTTCCCTTGTACATAACTGTTTGCTTTTCTCTTGCAGCTTTTAGGATTCTTTCTTTATTTCTAGGTTTGACATTTTAATTATTATGTATCTTGGTGTGGAGCTCTTTGGGTTCATCTTGTTTCTGTGCTTCCTTGTCTTTCCTGGTGTGTTTCCTTCACCAGGTTAGGGAAGTTTTCAGGTATTATTTCTTCAAATAAGTTTTCTGCCTTTTTATCTCTCTCTTCTTCTCTGGAAACTTCATAATATGGATGTTAGTATGCTTGATATTGTCACAGAAATCCCTGAACCTATGTTTTAAATTTTACTGTTCAACTTGGTTGCTTTCTTTTACCGTCTCCCAGGTCACTGATCCATTCTTCTGCATCCTCTAATCTGTTTTTGATTCCCTCTAGTGTATTTTTCGTTTCAATTATTATATCCTTCAGCTCTAACTAGTTCTTTTTTTATATTCTCTGTCTTTTTGTTGAAGTCGTACAGACTTTATCCACTCTTCTGTCAAGTTCAGTGAGCATCTTCATGACCATTACTTTGAACTTTTTGTCAGGCAGATTGCTTATCTCTATTTCACTTATCTTTTTCTGTGGCTTTATTCTGTTCTTTTGGAATATATTATTTGGAGCATGTCTGTCTTCTCATTTCATCTGACTCTTTATGTTTGTTTCTGTGTATTAGGTAGGTCACCTACGTCTCCTGATCTTGAAAGTAATGGCCTCAGGTAGAAGGGGTCCTGTGGTGCTCTGTAGTGTAATACTCCTGGTCACCAGAACCAGTTGTGCTCTGCGCAGGCTGCACATGCCCTCCTGTTATGGCTGAGCTGTGACTATTACAGGTACACTGGTGGGTGGGCTGGCCCTCAACTCAGCTGTCTGCAGTGACTCTCTGCAACTGCTGTGGGTGTACTGGTGGGCAGGGTTTGCTCTTGGGGTGGCTAGAGGCCTAACAGCAGTTACAGCAGGCATGCTGGAGTACGGGTTAGCCAAACCCCTCCTTGGTGCAGGAGATGCTTTGGAGGGACACCAGTCCTTGCCAGAGCTGCCTACTTAGTATGGTGGGGCAGTAGTCACTTTGGGGAGGATCCTGATCCTGATGTGGTGTGACAGAATGGGAGCTGCTTTGGAGGGGCACATGCCAGGGTGAGTGTGTTGGATGCAGTGAATCCATAAAGGAACACTGGGGTGGGGCAAGTGGTGCTAGCAAGTAGATGGGGAGTGTCAGAACTGCCTCCCACAAGCACCTAGCCATCTGGACTGAGGCAGGGCAAGAAAAATGGCACCTGCTGGCACCTCAGTTGCCAGAGAAATCTCCTGCAGATCCTTGAGCTTCTGGCACACATCCTAAAATTGGTCAGTATATCTTCTCCATGTATAACCCAGGCACTTTTCAAACTGCAGTTCTGTGCTGGGTCTTGGGCTAAGTGATAAAGTGTACTGTCTTTTTAAGGGTGGAGACTCAGTTTCCTATAGCCCTTCTTCTCTCCAGGAGTTAAGCTTTACTGATTTTCAAAGCCAGACTCTATGCAAGGGCGTGACTTCCCAGTGTGGGTCCCCAGGGCCAGGGTGCTCAGTGTGAGGCTTGATCTCCCTTGCTCCTCTTGCTTGTAATGTCCCTCCCACTTGTGGGTCACTGCACTGGGGCTTTGGTTTCTGACTGTGTCTCTGTCCCTTTTACCCTTCTCAGTGTGGCATTCTTTTTATGACTGGAGCTGTGGAAATCTGTTCTGCCAGCCTTCAGATTGTTTCCAGAATGATTTGCAATATATGTAGCTGTTACTTTGGTGTGTCTATGGGAGGAAGTGTGTTCAGGATTCTACTTTTAATCTTGTAGGTTTCTCATAGATAACATTTAGTTGGGTCTTGTTTTTTGATCCACTCTGACAATCTCTGCTTTTTTGATTGCTTTAGACCATTTCTGCTTAAGGATAGTATTGGTAGTAGTTGGATTAATATCTACCATATTACAATAAATAAAAAGTGTTGGCAAGGATGTGGAGAAAAGTGAACTGTTTGTGCTGTTTTGGGGACTGTAAAGTTGGTGCAACCACTATGGAAAACAGTATGGAGATCCCTCAGAAAATTAAAAGTAAAACTACTACACAATCCAGCAATTCCACTTCTGGGTATTTATCCGAAGAAAATGAAAACACTAAATTGAAAAGATATATGTGTCCCATGTCACACAGCATTATTTGCAATAGCCAATATATGGAAACAACCAAAATGTCCATTGATGGAAGAATGGATAAAGACACTGTGATACACACACACACACACACACACACACACACACACACACACACACAGAGGAATATTATTCAGCCATAAAAAAGAAGGAAGTCTTGCCATTTGTAATACCATGGATGGACCTCAAAAGCATTATTTAAATGAAATAAGTCAGATATGGGGATCCTGGGTGGCTCAGTGGGTTAAAGCCTCTGCCTTTGGCTTAGGTCATGATCTCAGGGTCCTGGGATCGAGCCCCACATCAGGCTCTCCGCTCAGCGGGGAGCCTGCTTCCCCCTTTCTCTCTGCCTGCCTCTCTGCCTACTTGTGATCTCTCTCTCTCTCTGTCAAATAAATAAATAAAATCTTTAAAAAAAGAAAAAAGTCAGATAGAGACAAATACTGTACAATCTCTCTTATATGTGGAATCTAAAAAACAAAAACAAAACAACCAAGCTCATAGATACAGAGAACAGACTGATGGTTGCCCGAGATGGGGCTGGGAGAAATGAATGAAGGTGTTAACAGACTAAAAAAAAAGAATTAAGAAATCAAAACTGCAAACAGAAGTTCAAGAGTACAATAGCATGTCAAGAGAAGTAAAGGCTCCTAGGTGGGACCCAGTATGGAGAATTTGTTTACGGAAGTAAACCGTGCAAGAGTGGCTGAAATGGCAGAGCATGCAGAGTGGAGTTAGATGAACTTGCAGAGGTGAGCTGGAGCCAGGGCATGCATAGACTTGAGAGAAATTCATGACAATGACTTTGGTTTTCTCCTGAGTAGAGTGAAGCTAAAAGGAATGTAGTCATGCTGTGGCATGATGAGAATTGCATTTTTAAAAGATCACTCTGGGTACTGTATGGAGAACAGGTTAGATTAGATTAGAAGATTACAAGACTCAGAGAAACCTATTAAGAGGGGATTTGGAAAGTCTGAAACAAAGGATGGTAACTCTCATTCAAGTCATGGTATGGAGATGGAGGGAAGATAACGGGCTCATGAGAAAGAAAAGGAAACATCACATTGCCCTCTTTTCAGACCACATCCCAGGCACACATACCGTGGTCCACCTGAGTACAGCCACTGTCTAGTGTGTGATACCCCTAAAAGTCCATGATTATTCGCTATAATAGAACTTTCTGGTTCAAATTCACACTCTATCCGGTGCTCAGTTGATTTCATAAGGGGCAGGAGAAAAACAGTTCATGATATGTCACAACATGTATACTTTGCCTTCTGGAGCTGGAGCAAGTGACAGGTGGTGGGAGGAACGTTGACAGCCAGCAGGCCACAAGTGTAAGGGGAAAGGCTCACTCGCTCCACATAGGCCCTTGTTTACAAAACTTACCAAACTTGGAACCTTAATTAGCCTAACTAAGCAGCCCTTCCTCCCATGTGTCAAAAGAATCTTAAAATCAACAAATCAACCAATCAGCCAGAACTTTCCATAAACAGTTACATGAAATACACAGTGTCCTTAAAAGAATGCACTAACCTTTTAAAATGCAGTACCCAAGGGGGGGTAGGGATAGGATGGCTGGATTATGGACATTGGGGAGGGTATGTGCTATGGTAAGTGCTGTGAAATGTGTAAGCCTGATGATTCACAGACATGTACCCTGGGGCAAATAATACATTATATATTAATAAAAATAAATTTAAAAATTTAAAAAAAAAGAAAATGAAAAAAAAATGCAGTACCCATAGCTCAACACAATGCCCATGTATTAATACTCTAAATAATGATAATAAGGAGGATGGTAGCAATCATTTCATATTAGAGGGATACCAGATAGGCAAAGAGGAGAAAGAGTATGAGAACAAATGTTTTGTTCATTATGCTTAATACTTGATATTATTTGTTATTGGTCTAAATTGGGTTGCAAACTATAACCTATGGGCTAAGTCCAGCCCACCATCTGCTTTGGTGAGTAAAGTTTTATTGGCACATAGCCACACCCATTTGTTTATGAGCTGTGTATGGCCGCTTTCATGCTACAGCAGCAGACTTAAGTAGATATAAGACCGTATGGCCCACAAAGCCTAAAATATTTACCATGTTCAGTCTGTTGATGAGCCCATCAAAGACATTCTCCAGATCCGTTAGTGTTTTTGAGCTCTAGCATTTCTTTTTTATTCTTTCTTAGAATTTTCATCTCTCTGCTTAAATAACCCATCTGTTCTTGTATGTCGTCTATTTTGTCCATTAGAGCTCTTAGTATATTAACTACAGTTGCTTTAAATTCCTGGTCTGATAGCTCCAACATCCCTGCCATATCTGAGTCTGGTTCTGATGCTTGTTCTGTCTCTTCAAATGGTATCTTTTGCTTTCAGTATGCCTTGAAATTTTTTTGTTTAAAGCCAGGTATGATGTAATGGGTAAAACGACCTCTGGTAAATAGGCTTATAGTGATGTGGTGGTAAGGTGTGTGTGAGGTGGGAATGTTCCATAGTTCTATGATTAAGTCTCAGTCTTTGGTAAGCCCGTGCCCTTTGACTGTGACATTTACCAGTGTTGCTGAGACAGGGCGACCTTATGTCAGACAGGATGACTACAGGGGGCTAGAGTTGGGTATTTTGCACCTCCCAGGTCACATAAGCTCTGATAAAAACCCTAGCAGGTTGGTGTCTGGTAAAGTGGTTTCTCTTGAGGTTAGCCTTATCGAGAACAGAATGTTCTGGTGTATTTCAAAATGGTTACTTTTCCCTCCTCCTGCTGGAAGCTCTAGGGAATTATTCTCTGCTATTCACGGTGAGATCCTGGTAGAGTTCCTAGAGGTAGAACAAAAGTATGGGGGCAGGGACCTCCTATGAGTGGGCCCCCATTTTAACTTTCACACACACACATGGAGCCTCCAGCATCTCATCAGCTACAGTTTAAGTGCTCCAACCCTGGTGCTGGTTTTCACGGAGGTTTCTGCTCCGGTAAGTTGTGCTTCTGTGTATTTGCCTGTCTTTCCAATTTGGGGCACAGTGGTTTTTCCTTCTGACCTCACTCTTCTGAGGTATCTAGAGGAATTGTTGATTTTTCAGTTTGTTCAGCTTTTTACTCTGCCGGGATAGACCGGTGACTTCCAAGCTCCTAAGCCTGGATTGGGAATCAGAAGTCCCCTGAATCATTTATTTTCACAATGAGATTCCAAGATTAGTATTATTATTTAATAGATAAGGACAAAGATGTTTTGAGTCTTGCCAAACATCTTGAGGACAGTGGAGCTGGAGTCTGAGTCCAAGCAGCCTGACCCTGGCATGACTCTAAAGCTGATTGTCTTTATCAGAGCACAGTGCTTATCTCTTAGATACCCAGTATTCTGTTCAATTGTTGAAAACATTCCAGTGGAGAAGATTTCTTTGCCTTCTTTACCCATTCATTCTAACGTAGGATATTCTCAGGGGTCAAGAAGTCCCTTCTGAGATTTAATATGCATCTCTTCAGGTGACAGTAGAAATTCCTCTGTCCACACTTCTGAGGCTATGAGAACAGCCCTTTGGCACTATCTTTATGATATTTTTGCACATTTCCCTTGGAATCTTGGATCTAGTTCTCTGAGTCAGAAGGAGAAGCAACTTAAAAAATAGCACACACATGTGTGTGCAGTTATCACCAAGATACGTGCAGGGAGAACTTGTACTAGATTCTCTTGTAAAGTAAGCTAACTCCATTCTCTGTAGACCAGATTACCTTAATGCCATATGCTGTTGTGATTTATCTTACTCGTACCCCAAACCAATCTGGAATGACACAGTTAAGCCCCCGGCTGGTGATTTCAGGGTTGAAGAGATGACCTGGCCATCAGCACCAAGCCCCATCTAAATCAGGGTCCTGAGCCTCTTTTCAAAGACCACAATTCCGTAAAATATCTACTACTCTTCTAAGCGTTCTAACTACACTTGATTTACTTTCCTTCTTTCATCTGGTTGGTCTGTCTTGCCCTGTTTGATAGACAGCTCTAAAGTATGATTTTTGTTGAGGAATATTTTATATGGATAGTTCTTCTGTCGAGAGTACAAATTCCCATAGTTATTTCATAGAGGTATAGAGGATGTGTATGACTCCAAAGCCCATGCTTTTAACTGCATTATTTCCCTGTTATCTACAGATGGGTGTATTATTTTGTGGGAGAATATATATATATATAAATACACAAATATAAAACATAAAATTAAAAAATATATATATATATATATCTCCCTTCTGTGCAGAGTGTAAATTCCATTAGTTGGTTCATAGAGATACATAGGATATGCGAAAAAATTAATCCACTATTTCAGTCATTGTTGATCCACCTTTTTAACCTCTTTTCTTTCAGAGGACGATTCTAAGCAAGAGCATATAACAAGTAGTGAGGCAAAGAAGAACATGTCACATTTGAGGAAGAGAAGGGGTTTGGAGGGCCGGAAGTACAAGGGGTAGCATGATCGAAGATGCAGGGATGAGCCTCTGGACAGGAAGGGGCCAAGCAGGAAGGCATCACACACCACGCTTTGGGTTCGTCCTCCCCCTGTGGGCAACCTCAGCAGTCTGGTCATTAGCCCTCTTTCTTTACAACCTGGAGAACTGGACCAGGTCCTGATTGATCTCGGCAACCGACCGGCAACCTAAAAGAACAGTTAACAAGCTTATTTCTTTAAAACACCAGTAACCCACCCTATCATGGGTGAGGGGATGATCCAGTGGGAACAAGCCTGACTTGATCTTTGCTCTCACCCTGAAGACACATTATAGATACCAGATGAATAATGTGATTCTGATTGCCTTGAGAATTACTTTGTGAGCCTGTGCCGGAGTCGTCTTTCAACACAGTCATGTCAAAATGGCATAGTAAAAATATAGAAACACTATTTTAGCATTTGAAAATCAATTCATATGTGCCATAAATACACTTGGACTTTATCTGAGTGCTGATAAAGCTCAGGGATCTAGGAAGCATGTGTCAGGGAAAAATATGAGTCAGGAATAAGAGATGGGATGAGTATTTCATACAGCGGTTGCCTTCTAAGGGAAAGTGCTGCAAAAGGTAACATTTCTTTAGTGGAGGATCTTAATTAAAATGCAAAATTAGAATGTAGCTGAGATTAGATGCAGGGGTTGAAGAGAGCGACGTCGGATAAGAAGCAAGAAGAGGAAGGAGAAAGAAGGGGTAGTCCGTTGGTACAGACTGGAGAGTTGTGACCTTGAGTAGACAAGAAATCCCCGGTGATGATAAGTCAGGAAGACTTGAATGCCGGGATGTGTAATGATTAATTCAAAGTTTATTCCAAATGTACGATGTGTGCACCTTCACCTCCCAAAATACAAGTTTAGCAAAATGTATTACTCGCCAAAATGTAACTAATGAGAGGGTTCTTTTCCCTTCTAAAAATCATGTGCCTGGGTCCATTATAGCGGACAGAAACGGCAGGCATGGGATGTGTAAGTAACCCACAGACTGAACTCATTCAGCAGAAGCAAGAATTTGGTGCCAGAGACGGCTGTCCTCAGAATGGACAGTGGTCTTAAGAGCTTTGGGTTTCCCCAGGGCAGAGAATAGGGGGTCTTCACAGGGGGCAGACCTATTCAAGGAGCACAGAGAAGTCCAAAATATGATCTTGGGTTCTATATTGTAATAAAAATAATATTTTTAAAGGTTTTATTTATTTATTTGACAGAGAGAGAGATCACAAGTAGGCAGAGAGGCAGGCAGAGAGAGAGGGGGAAAAGGGTCCCTGCTGAGCAGAGAGCCCGATGCAGGGCTCGATCCCAGGACCCTGAGATCATGACCTGAGCCAAGGCAGAAGCTTTAACCCACTGAGTCACCCAGGCCTCCATGTAATAAAAATGATATTTAAACGATGTAAAAATGTCTCACTAGTGGCATCCAAGTTATGTTATGACTCCATTTTGAGACCGTTGGACACATAAACCTTGGTAATGTTTCTGTACTTACTCGCCTCTCATCAGATTGGTTTCTGGGTCTCATGCAGTCCCAAGGGCACAGCCCTGGCCTTGGCAGAGGCTCAATGGAAGTTTGAGAGAGAATGCATATTTATAATTTTTTCAT
>JAPYYM010002770.1:0-11885 GCA_028534135.1 Potos flavus
GCCCTCAAGGCAGAACATTATTATAATAAGTTTACAATCCATGTTTGTTTCTATTTATTCATGCGATTACCATTTTCTTCTCTATTCCTTCTTGAATCTCAGACCATTTTTCTTTTTTTTTTTTTAAGATTTTATTTATTTATTTGACAGAGAGAGAGAGATCACAAGTAGGCAGAGAGGCAGGCAGAGAGAGAGAGGGAAGCAGGCTCCCTGCTGAGCAGAGAGCCCGATGCGGGGCTCAATCCCAGGACCCTGAGATCATGACCTGAGCCGAAGGCAGAGGCTTTAACCCACTGAGCCACCCAGGCGCCCCTCAGACCATTTTTCTGGGTTCATTTTCTTTCTTCCTGAAGTATATCCTTTAGAAATTCATTTCAGGAAGATTTATAGGTGGTGAATCCATTCGAGTGCCCAAATCTGGCTGATTATTTGACAGAATCTTTGCTTGTTTCTTCTTGTGATTCCATCTTCTATTTCTTTAAACATTTCAGGTGGTTATTTTACATTTTGTGCCTAATACTTCCCATGCCTGATATCTTTGGGAATCACTCCTTGGGTTGCTTCTGTTGACTGTCACTCACAGTGGCTTGTTTGTGTGTTTGAAGTCTTAGTTCGTTTGCTGACTCTGAATCTGTGGGACTCCTGGGAGCATGAATGGGGAATACTTTTCTTTAGAGAGGATTATTACCCACGTGGACCACTCTAACTCTCTTCAGGGTCACAGAGTGAATGCAGAAATCTCACGCTCAACTCCAGCACCTCCCGGGCACACCTTTAAGGCTTTCGTGCCCTTGCTAGAGGTGCTTCTAGTCCCTCGGACAGGGTACAACTCTGCGTTTCATGTTTACTTTCTGCCTCGAGCTCAGGTTTCAGTTTCCTCGTTTGGAGGAATAAGTGCCTTGGAGATTTCCATGAATTCCCATCAGCCCAGGATAGCATTAAAAGTTTTATTTTAATCAAGTTTTACATCTGGAGGAGCATTTAAAGTGTATAGTGTCCAAAGTGGAAAATTTGGAATACGTGTTAAAATCTTTGAGGGTTTTCCACTTTTATTTCATCAGACAACACGTTAATGACCTGACAGTACTGAGTCTATGTGGATATATGGAGTAACGGGTACTTTCCATACACCACTGATAAGAGCGATTAATCCTACTCCTTTGGAGAGCAATTCGTGCTTCCTAGTAAAGTTAAAAATATGTTTATCCCATGACCCGGCAGTTTCACTTCTGCATATATACCTTAGTGCCGTGGTCCCCAAGCCAGGGGGCCACAGTGAAGTCACACAACTGTACTTAATTCTGGGAGCCTCTATCTCGAGGTCGTTTATGGTTTCTACAATTAGATTACGCTGCATTCTTTTCAGTGATATCCTTATCTTGGGGGAGCTAGGTTTCGGAGGGTCGCTGAGATAAAAAGCAATTACTTAGGTATCCTAGGTTGAAAAGTCGTGCAGTGCCTAACAGGTGCACCCATCCCATTAGTAAGTAATTACGGTTCTTTAAGAACGAAAAAAAATATTATTTGTCTTTCAATTTGTGTGAATTCTTTCCCCCTGAATGGCCAATAAGTTATTTAAATAATAATACTGAGCTTAGGGCGCTTGGGTGGCTCAGTGGGTTAAGCGTCTGCCTTCAGCTCTGGTCAGGATCCCCCAGGGTCCTGGGATCGAGCCCCGCATTGGGCTCCCTGCTCGGCGGAGAGCCTGCTTCCCTTTCCCACTCCCCCTGCTTGTGTTCTCTCTCTTGCTGTGTCTCTCTCTGTCAAATAAATAAATAAAATCTTTTTAAAAAAATAAAAAAAATAATACTGAGCTTAGACCTAACTGCTTGAGGAAATGGAACTCTGAGATATTTCTTTCGGTCTAGGGGCACTGCAAAAAAAGTTCCTAAGACACTAAGGGCACCACGAATGGAGAAAGTTTGGAACTTCTGTTAGGGGAATCTTCTGCACATGTATATACATGAGATGGGATGAGCAACTGCCCCAGTTTGCCAAGAGGTGGAGGGGTTTCCTGGGATACCGGACTTCCAGGATTAAAACTGGAACGCGGGTGAATGAGGTTGCACTGAGCATTTGAATCTGGGCACTCCTTTGAAATCATTTATAGTAGGGAGAGTGAAGTGGCTGGAAAGCTAAAAACCATTGGGAAGGGTTTATTCATACTGTAGAATGTACTGTACCCCAGTTGAAAAGAATCAGAGTGGAGAAGTTTTATTTTTTATTTTTTTAAAGATTTTATTTATTTATTTGACAGAGATCACAAGTAGGCAGAGAGGCAGGCAGAGAGAGAGGGGGAAGCAGGCTCCCTGTTGAGCAGAGAGCCTGATGTGGAGCTCGATCCCAGGACCCTGAGATCATGACCTGAGCCGAAGGCAGAGGCTTTAACCCACTGAGCCACCCAGGCGCCCCGAGAGTGGAGAAGTTTTAATGCAACAGCGAATGAAGATAAGGCAGCTGTAACAGAATACAGATAGTATGCCTTTAATATAAAGATTTGAAAACACAATAATACAATCTATTATGACTGAGTATATAGTGGTAAAAGTATAAATACGGCACAGAGAACAGCCAACATCTTTGTAACAGGGACTGCTTCTGGTACAGAAGGTAGGGAAGTGGGACCAGAAAGTAAACAGGGAGAAAATTCAAAGGAGGTTTCAGCTGTATTTCGCCAGAAGAGAAGAGCTGGAACAGATAAAAAAAAATGTTTTCTGTTTGTTAAATCTGGGTGGTGGGTGCCTCGCTCTTCCGTACACTAGTCTGTGTTCTTGTTTTGGTATTTTTAAAGAGATGGGCGCTAAAGAAAGAAATTGGAAACTGAGATACAGCAACTCTGATGGAGTTTTGCTATAAAGGGAGTTGAGAAATAGACAATCTGGCTGGTGATGAGGAAGCAAAGTTTTTTTGTTGTGAAGATGGGCAGTACTGCTGCATAGCTGCTGATGGAATGTTCCAGTAGAGAGGGGACTTTTTTTTAAGATTTTATTTATTTATTTGAGAGAGAGAAATAGAGCATGCATGAGTGGGGTTGGAGAGGGAGAAGCAGGCTCCCCACTGAGCAGGGAGCCGATGCAAGACTCAATCCCAGGACCCTGGGATCCTGCCCTGAGCCCGAGGCAGATGCTTAACCCACTAAGCCACCCAGGCACCCCAAGGGGGGAAAGCTTTAGGAGAGATAGCAGGAGCAACAGCTGGTGGAGCCGAAATTTTGAGCTTCGGCAGTGTACGTCCTATAGGGATTAAATTAGACTGAGTTTTCAAACGGAAGAAAGAAGTTGCCCTTTTCCTCTGCGGGGAGGACTCCAGGAGAAGCAGGTTTGAGGAGGAGGGGAAATCAGAATTTGAAATGGTAATTAGCTGTCCCAGCAGACACGCGAAGAAGGCAGTTGATTATGTAAGTCTGGGATCGAGTGAGCGAGCTGCATTGGAGAGAGAAGTGTGGGGGTCATCAGCTTGTAATGTCATTTAAAGCGACGGTCCTGGATGAGGTCACAGGCCTTGCGCCAACATTTAGAGAATGTCAGGATGAAGAAGAGTCAGCCAAGGAGACTAAGAAGGAGCACCCAGTGACATGGGAGAGAGCCAGGTGGGCGTGGTGGGCTGGAAGCCGGGTGCAGGCAGTGTTTTAGGAAGGAGGGCGTGACAATGTCAGCTGACAGGTCAAAAAAGGATGCGGACACAGAATTCATTGGGCGTCTTGACAATAATTTGGGGTATGGACAGAATTGTGGACTCAAGAGCAGAACTACAGCTACATGTGATAAAAAGGCTCAAACCCCAGCAATCAAACCTTGAGTAAAAAAAAGTCACAGAAGACTTGGGTTTGTTTTGGTTTTATTTTATTTTTTTTAAAGTTTAAGCAAACACACAATGTGTGGGGCGCCTGAGTGGCTCAGTGGGTTAAAAGCTCTGCCTTCGGCTCAGGTCGTGATCTCAGAGTCCTGGGATCGAGCCCCGCATCAGGCTCTCTGCTCAGCGGGGAGCCTGCTTCCCCCTCTCTCTCTGCTTGCCTCTCTGCCTACTTGTGCTCTCTCTCCGTCAAATAAATAAATGAAATCTTTAAAAAAAAAAATGTGTTGTTCAACAATAGCATCTACACGTATGTATGTATATGGTAAAACTGACATTAGTGGTTTCTGTGTGGGGGAGACATAATGGGGTCTGGGAGGAGCACCCAGGTGGGTGCTAATTTTCCTAGTGTGTGAGTCAGTGAGCAAAAGACCCAATAGAACATTGGGTTTGGGCTATTAACTGATAATTCCTAGGGAACACCGTTAACATGGAGAAGATGCTCAGTTTATAAAAAGAAAGTAAAGAATATTGGAGTACCACTTTTCATCTATCAGATTGGCAGAGATAAAAAATTTGAATGTATGCTCTTGTTGAAGAGATAAGGAATATACTTATTGATTCCTGGCAGGACTGTATATTGGTAGCATTTCTTTGGAGGACCACTTGGCACCGTCTAGCAAAATTATAAATGCACACATAATTATCTTCCACTTAATTAGTACATTTCTAAGTACATGTGTGCAACATTATTCAGTGACGTTGTTTATAATAGCAATAAGGAACAACCTAAACATCTACCTATAGGGGAGTAGTTAAATAAATTATGATAAATCATAGAGTAAATACTATTTAATCAGAAGAAGAAGCTCTTTATGTATTGATGATGAGCAACCTCCAAGATGAACTGGCAAAAACAACAACAAAAATCAGGTCCTAGAACAGCATGTATAATATGCTGCTGAGATCGGGAGAAGGATGACTGTACCTTACATAAGTATCAGCTTCTTTGTACACAGCGTAGATCTGGAAGGGTACATAAGAAACAGATATCGTTGGGTTTTTTTTTTAAGGATTTTATTTATTTATTTGACAGAGAGAGGGAGATCACAAGTAGGCAGAGAGAGAGGGAAAAGCAGGCTTCCCACTGAGCAGAGAGCCCGATGCAGGGCTTGATCCCAGGACCCTGAGATCATGACCTGAGCCGAAGGCAGAGGCTTTAGCCAACTGAGCCACCCAGGTGCCCCATCGTTGGTTTTCTTGGGCATGGGATGGGGAGAGAGGGAGACTTCGCTGGATTCCTTTTGTAATTTGAATTTGAAACCATTTGTATTTGAGTCTGGTTTTTTGTTTTTATTTTTTTAATTTTTTAAAAGATTTTATTTATTCATTTGGGACAGAGATACAGAAAGAGAGCATGAGCAGGGGGAGAGGGAGAGCATGAAGCAGACGCCCTGCTGAGCAGGGAGCCCAATGCAGGGCTGGAGCCTGATGTGGGGCTTGATCCCGGGACCCTGAGATCATGACTGGAGCCCAAGTCAGACGCTTAACCATCTGAGCCACTTAGGTGCCCCTTTTTCTTTTTAGATTCCACGTAAAAGTGAAATTATAAGGCAGTCTTTCTCTGTCCAGCTTATTTTTCTTAGCATAATACCCTCTAGTCCATTCATGTTGTCACAGGAGGCAAGATTTCATTCTTTTTTATGGATGAGTAATACTCTTACTACTGTGTGTGCATATGCACACACGTGCACATGAAAGATAAATATGTAAAGATACCTATATATACACAGTATCGATGAATGAATTGTGAGTCATTTGAATGTATTGTCCATTTAACAAATGGGTTTAATCACTTCTTGGCCTTTTGGCTAAGATCATGTGGAAAAAATGGATTTAAAACATTTTCAAGTTCTCTTCTTTTAGTAATTGGAAGCTTTCAGCAAAATTCAGGTTTCTGACATCTTAGCTCACCAGAGACATTTATCCCAGCTACCCGACCCCAGTGAGTCCTAGAGTTTGTCTCCTGCTTTGTAACAGAGGCATGCCATCTGTATGCAAGAGAAGCTGCAACACGCTTTCACCTGTTTATTGGCTATTTGTAGTTAGTCATGTGATTGCCGCTCATGTTCTATGGCCAGAGTTCTCTAAACAACTTTATTTTTTTAAGATTTTATTGATTTGAGAGAGAGAGAGAGATCATGAGTAAGGGGGAGGGGTAGAGGGAGAAGCAGACTCCCTGCTGAGCAGGGAGCCCAATGCGGGACTTGATCCCAGGACCCTGGGGTCACGACCTGAGCCAAAGGAGATGCTTAACTGACTGAACCACCCAGGCACCCCTCTAAACAACTTTATAATGTAAGTATCGGGAATTGCGGTCCTAATGATATTTTATTTGACCTTGTTTGGTAAATCTGTGGACATTTCCTAGCTTTCGGCCAGAGTCTAAAGTTCTCCAATATCACTCATCAGACTCATTTTTTGTGGCCTAGAATCTGTCCTGAGGACTGACCTCATGGCCATAGACTTAGGATCACTGATTATTTTCAAAGCAACGAGAAATTTATAATCTATCATTTGATAAGATACTTGGCAGCTACTCTGATTTTCATTTTCCTGACTGGCCCCTGATTCTTCAAAGGGGCTGAGACCATGTTAGGTCAGAGGTTTTCAGAGGTTATTTGCCATAACTCACAGGAAGAAAGAGCCATTGTGTTTCACCCAATCTAATGCCTTGATCTTAAGACATACTGTTAGTCTGTATCCGTAAGAAGCTACCAATTAATCTATGCCATGGAAGAGATTATACAGGACATCCAGATTTCAAATTAGTGGGAAAAAGAAACTTTGGTCTTAGAATTGATAAAATACATAATTCATTGTAGTCTATTACATATTTTACATAAAAGTATAAATATACATGTAGCACTAGTTTTATAAGTCATAGCTGCCCTTGCTACATTTGAGCCACTTTAATATTTTCTATTATATCCCATTATTGAAAAAAAAGGCAGTTTCAGTCTGCTAAATTGATTTCTTGGCTGATTTTTGGGCCACAGCCTGCAGCTTGAAGCTCACTGGACGGGATACATTGTCAAGCTTTGTGATGAGGCGTTTCTGACTCAGATTTATTCTTGGAGGGACAGCACTGGAATTCCTGTATAGTTCCCACACTCAACACATACGCTCTGTGGATTTGTTTTCAACGTTATGGAGACATAATTGAAGCATGATGAGCACATACACCATTTGAACTTGTGGGAGTATACATTTGTGACACCATCACCATGATCAAGATCAGCATAGACTTCTATCACCCCCAAAAGTTTCCTCATGTTGAAATCTCTCCCTGCCTCCGTCCCCATCCCTGGGTCCCCACAGTCGTACTTCCTGTTAGCACAGATTAGATCACATCTTCTGGAATTCTATAGTATGTATGTTTCCTGATTGCCTGTCTTGTCTTCTTCCACTCAACCTAATGGTTTTGCAATTCATCTGTGTTGTTTTATCTATCAGTAGTTCATTTCCTTTTATTTCTGAGCAGTATTCAGTTGTGTGACTATAACACAATGTGTTCAGCCGCTCACTGGTTGAACATTTCAGTTGTTTCTGGTTTTTGGTTATTACGAGTAAAGCTGCTGTGAACACATGTGCGTAAGTCTTTGGGCATGTGGTTTTGTTTTCCTTGGGGACATACAAAAAGTGGAATGGTTGATTCATATAGTAGGTATATGTTTGATTTTTGTTTTTTAAGATTTTATTTATTTATTTGTCAGGGAGAGGCAGAGGGAGGAGGAGAAACAGGCTCCCCGCTGAGCAGGGAGCCCCATACGGGATTCGATCCCAGGACCCTGGGATCATGACCTGAGCCGAAGGCAGACGCTTAACCAATTGAGCCACCCAGGCGCCCTATGTTTGACTTTTAAAGAAACTGCCAAATCGAAAATTGTTTTTCAGAGTGGTTGCATCATTTACATTCCCGCCAGCAGTATCTGAGAGTTCCAGTTGCTCCACATCCTTGTTACCAGTTGGCTTGACTGGTTTTAAAAATTTTAGACAATCTGATGGGTGTGTAATAGTATCGCCTTGGGAGTTTAATTTGCATTTCTTGGAGGACTAATGATTATCATTTCCTGTACATATTGGCCATTCATATATCTTCTATTGTTGAATGTCTGTTCATATCTTTTGCCCAATTTTTTATTGGGTTGTTGGTTTTCTTGTTAAGTTGTAAGAATTATTTATGTATTCTGGATACAAGTTCTTCGATAGGTATTACAGATATTTTTTCCCAATCTGTGGCTTGCTTTCCATTTTCTTAATAACATCTTTCAAAAAACAAAAGTTTTGGGGGTGCTTGGGGGGCTCAGATGGCTAAGCATCTACCTGTGGTTCCGGTCATGACCCCAGGGTCCTGGGGTCCAGTTCTGCATCGGGCTCCTGGCTCAGCAGGGAGTCTGCTTCTCCCTCTAGCTCTGCCTCTCCCCCTGCTTGTGCTCTCTCTCTCTGTCTCTCAAATGAATAAATAAAATCTTCGGAAAAAAAGTTTTTAATTCTGACAAAGTCCAATTTATCATCCTTTTCTTTTTATAGTTTATGCTCTTTGTGTTCTAAGAAACCTTTGCCTGTGTTGAGGTTGCAAAGATGTCCCCATGTTTTTTTTTCTGTTCTGACCTAGATTTATTATCAGAGGGTACAATTTTGATATTCTTATCAAATTTCCACACTAAACCGACATGTTACGTGTCTTTTAAGCCAACTAATAATAAAAATAATTTCACTAGACTTTTGAGGACTCCAAAATGAATTCTATATGGGTGTGTTTTGGGCGGTAGTTAGCTTAAAATCCTAAAGCAATCATTGTTTATTTATTTTTTTCAGCTTAGCAAAAGTCAGAAGTTAAAAAATAGAGAAGAGAAAATGAAGTAAATATGGCAAAATGATAACTTGAATGTAGGGGATGATTATATGGGGAATTTGTTCAACTTTGCTTTCTACCTTTGTGTATATTTGAAAAGTTAAAAATTCATATAACAGAACTGCCCTCTTGAGAGGTTACGGACTGCTGGTCACAGGAGTCCCCTGGGAGGCTCAAGTGTTTCCTCTTTTTGTGTCTGTGTCTCTTATAGCCCCAGACACACTTATTAATGCAAGAGTGCTTTTGTGTTATCAGTTCAAAGCCATTTTCCAGGTTTAAATGTGGGTAAAAGACAAAGTTAGGTGCAGAGAGAGGAGGAAAATGGACGACACGTCTTGTGTTTGCTTTGTAGATCATGTTGCTTTGCGGCACCCTCGCACTGGCTCTGTGATGATTGAAGCGATGTCTGCGGTCTTTAAACAGTACGGAAATAAGTGGCACATCGCTGACTTCTTCACCAAAGTAAGTAAATTCCACGGGAACACATGCTCTGTTCGTGTTGACGGTAACGCACTTGATGAGAGCGTTTTCAGGAGAAGGTTGGCTTTAGCCATGAAGACGTGAGAGATACTGAAAAGTTGCCTGGAAATGATGGGCCGATCATGAGTTTCAGTGATGGTGGCATTCAGAAAAGTTGGTTGAGCCAGCCGTGGAGGGAAACGGGTAGTGACCCTTTCTGTTCATTGGTAATACGAGTGCATTGTATATGAAGCGAGCTTTCAAGTTTCTGCCTGCTCTGTAGCCCACCCTTGCAGTCAGCTTTGGCCTGACTCCGCTCCCCTAGAGAGGGGAGAATCTTAAGACTTCTTTAATGGCCGACTCTAGCTCACATTTGTCTCCCCAGTTTGTAGCCCCTAGTACACATTCACCGAATGAATGCCTGCGTGCCCAATAATGGCGGTAGATTTATACACAAACCATAGTTTGGAGAATGGCCCAATTATTGTAGTTTATCATATCAAGATTAAAGGGCAATTTTCTTCTCAATCTGAGAGTTTTACGCCCGAAGAAAGCTAATTAGAAAAGACTGTAGAAGACTACAGTAACATGGGGCACCTGGGTGGCTCAGTTGGTTAAGCATCTGCCTTCAGCTCAGGTCATGATCCCAGGGTCCTGGGATGGAGTCCCGAGTCAGGGTCCCTGCTCAGTGGGGAGTCGGCTTCTCCCTCTCCCTCTGCCCCTCCCCCTGCTCCTTTATCTCTCGCTCACTCTCTTTCTCTCAAATAAATAAAATCTCTAAAAAAAAAAGTACAGTAACAATGATGCTAACATCTATTATCTATTGCATGGCTCACTCCATGTCAGTTACTATTCTCTGTGCTACACAGATATTAATCCATCTAAGCCTTCCAACACCCCTCAGGTAGCTACTGGGATTCGCATCCACTGTGACAGATGGGGACTAGTCAGTGGCCGAGCTGGCATTGCAGCCCAGGCAGAGTGCTTCTAGAGTTTATGCTCTAATCACAATTACGTATTAATTACTCCATTCTTCTCCAGGGTATGGTCACCATTTTTATTTCTTTAAAATCGAAAGATTTATTGCTAATACTTTACATATGATGCTTACCAGCTTTTAAAACTCCTTTTCACCTCATTGGAGGTAAGACCTTGGGGGGAAACGTTACAGGGAGGGACCATGGGACCATGGACAGTTCTGACACTCATTTCAACCATATTCCCAAATATCTTATATTGCTCAGTTTCCCTAAGGCTATAGTTTCTTTCCTTTTTTTTTTTTAAGAATAGTTTCCTGTCAGCTTCTCAGGAATATGTTATAATAAAGACAGATTTAACCAACCGTAAATAGAAATTCATTTTAGCTAAAGCTAACTGAAAAATTGTTGTGCTGACCAATGTTCTTTAAGCCTTTATTGAACACCATTTATTTTTATTTATTTTTTTAAAGATTTATTTATTTATTTATTTGCAAGAGAGAGCGTTCATGGGAGGGGCAAAGGGAGAGGGAGACAGAATCCTCAAGCAGACTCCTTGCAGAGGTGGGGCTTGATCCCAGGATCCCGAGATCATGACCTGAGCTAAAACCAACCGTCGGTCGCTTAACCGACTGAGCCACCCAGCCACTACCCTTCATTTTTAAAGCACTTGCTGAGTAGACACTAGCAAGAGAAAACAAAAAAAAAAATCCAAAAGTGAGCAAGATGTGGCCTTTGCATTAAAGGCACATACAGCTTAGTTAGGTAGCAGATGGTAAATGTGCTTACAACCAACCCCAAGATTGTAGAGCTGTGGGATGCTTTGGACATAGCATAATCCAACCCTTTCATTTTACCACATGTTTCCAAGGCTCAGAAAGGGTTCATACCTTGCCTACCATTACCCCGGGGCGAGTTGAGACCAAACCCTGGTCTGTGGACCTGAGTCTGCTGGTCTTCTCACCCAGAGTGCTGCATTCCAAGCACTTGGTGGGAAATGCTCTTTGCAATGCCATTTGCATCACTTTCTGGAATGCATAGCATTTAGCCATTTCACTCTGTAGGGTTTACTAAGAGGCTTTTGCTCAGGTCTTTTGGACAGTTTGTGCTTTAATCTTTCAGGTGAATAATAGAGTGGTGCACACTGAATTTCATCTACATGAGGAACCAATTAAAGTATCACTCGTCATGGAATCAACTTTAACTAGATTTGTGTACTTCTGACATCTGGAAGATGAAAACCTAAGGACTGCTTTGAAACAGACTTTGTTAAGAGCTGAGAGCATTTGTAGCGTAGTACTAATAGTTATCATTTTGCATTGTTACTGTCACCAGTTGTATTTCTCCAATTGGTTTTGCATACATATGGTATTTTTCTAAGATTGAACCATGCTTATTTGACACTTAGAAATAATTTTTCTTCTTTTAAAAGATGACTGTTGGGGCGCCTGGGTGGCTCAGTGGGTTGAAGCCTCTGCCTTCGGCTCAGGTCGTGATCTCAGGGCCCTGGGATCGAGCCCCGCATCGGGCTCTCTGCTCAGCAGGGAGCTTGCTTCCCCCCCTCTCTCTGTCTGCCTCTCTGCCTACTTGTGATCTCTCTCTCTCTGTCAAATAAATAGGTAAAATCTTTAAAAAAAAAAAAAAGATGACTGTTTTGGGGCGCCTGGGTGGCTCAGTGGGTTAAGCCTCTTCCTTCGGCTCAGGCCATGATCTCAGGGTCATGGGATCAAGCCCCGCAT
>JAPYYM010002771.1:0-11884 GCA_028534135.1 Potos flavus
GACAAGGCAGGAAAGAATATCCAATGGAAAAAAGAAAGTCTCTTCAACAAATGGTGTTGGGAAAATTGGACAGCCACATGCAGAAGAATGAAACTGGACCATTTCCTTACACCACGCACAAAAATAGACTCAAAATGGATAAAAGACCTCAATTTGAGACAGGAATCCATCAAAATCCTTGAGGAGAACACAGGAAGCAACTTCTTTGACCTCACCCGCAGCAACTTCTTTCTAGAAACATCACCAAAAGCAAGGGAAGCAAGGGCAAAAATGAACTATTGGGACTTCATCAAGATCAAAAGCTTTTGCACAGCAAAGGAAACAGTCAACAAAACCAAAAGACAATCAACAGAATGGGAGAAGATATTCACAAATGACATATCAGAAAAAGGGCTAGTATCCAAAATCCATAAATAACTTCTCAAACTCAACACCCAAAGAACAAATAATCCTGTCAAGAAATGGGCAGAAGATATGAAGAGAAATTTCTGCAAAGAAGACATCCAAATGGCCAACAGACACATGAAAAAGTGCTCAACATCACACGGCATCAGAGAAATACAAATCAAAACCACAGTGAGATACCACCTCACACCATTCAGAATGGCTAAAATTAGCAAGTCAGGAAATGACAGGTGTTGGCAAGGATGCGGAGAAAGGGGAACCCTCCTACACTGTTGGTGGGAATGCAAGCTAGTACAGCTCCTCTGGAAAACAGTATGGAGATTCCTCAAAAAGTTGAAAATAGAGCTATCCTACGACCCAGCAATTGCACTACTGGGTACTTACCCTAAAGATGCAAATGTAGTGATCCGAAGGGGCACGTGTACCAGAATGTTTATAGCAGCAATGTCCACAATAGCCAAACTATGGAAAGAACCTAGATGTCCATCAACAGATGAATGGATAAAGAAGATGTGGTATATATATATATATATATATATATATATATATATAATTATATATAATATATATAATATTATATATTAATATTATATAAAATTTATAATATATAATATATGTGGTATTATATATATAATTATATATAATATATTATATATAATATAATATACCACATATATAATAATACCACATATATAATTAAGCAGATTTTAATTATGATCTAAGACATTCCAGTAACTTAATCTTTCCGTCCTGTTAAGTATAACTGGAATTCTTTATATCATTTTATTGTACATGCAAGTTAGAACAAACATCTTGAGGGAAAATTGACAATGTGGTGTAAAAATCTGCTAGTATTAGAACAGTGAAATTCATTGATAGATACTGGAATCAAACAAAGACAGTTTTGCATTGGTTATTCATCTTTTCTAATCCTGTAGAGCTGCTTATAATTCTAAAGCATACAAACTGATATGGAGAAATCTGTAAAAAATGGGAACTTTGTGTTAAACAATTTGAAATAATAGCAAATTCTTTTTTTTGTTGTTGTTGTTCTTTGCATTAGTTTAAGCTAAAGAGGCAGAGTGATCTTCTCTCATTCCTGGTAGTTTTTAAGTAATTAAGAATAAATAAGTTCCAAAAGGAAAAAAAAATTGTGTATATATATATATATATATATATACACACACACACACACAATGGAATACTATGCAGCCATCAAGAGAAATGAAATCTTCCGTTTGCAACGACGTGGATGGAACTAGAGGGTATTATGCTAAGCGAAATAAGTCAATCAGAGAAAGACAATTATCATATGATCTCTCTGATATTAAGAATTTGAGAGGCAGGGCAGGGGTCGTGGGGGGTGGGGAAGGGAAATGAAACAGGATGGGATCAGGAAGGAGACAAACCATAAGAGACTCCTAAACTCATGAAACAAACTGAGGGTGGCTGGGGGGTAGGGGCGGGTATGGATAGGGTGGCTGGGTTATGGACATTGGGGAGGGTTATGTGCTATGGTAAGTGCTGTGAAATGTGTAAGCCTGATCATTCACAGACATGTATCCTGGGGCAAATAATACATTCTGTGTTAATAAAAAAATAAATAAAAAATAAAAAAAATAAAATGCAGCAACCTCAAAATTAAAAAAAAAAAAAGTAGGATCCTTTACATTTAAAGTAGTATTCTTTAAACGTAGACAGAACATAGCTTACACTGTAGACAGCATATAGTTGGGTCTCATTTTTCTTTTTTTTAACCAGTCTGATGATTTCTGTTTTGCAACTAGTGTGTTTAAACCTCTTAAATCTAAGTGATTAGTAATATAACTGGATTAATATCTGCCATCTTTGCATATTTGATGTATCTATTGTTTCTATTTTCCTCTTTATTTTTAGCTTTACTGGCTTTAATTGACCATTTTATATGATTCCATTTGATATCCTCTTGATTTATCATTTATACTTCTTTTTAAAAATACATAACTCATTGGTTGTCTTAAGGGTTACAGGAACAGTTTAAGCCAATCCAAGTCTACTTTCAAATAACACCACATTGTCCCATGTGTAGTGCAGGTATCTTATGACATAATCCTCCCAAATCCTTCCTCTTCTCTCTTGTGACATGCTGTTAATTCTAACTTTCATGTGTATAATCATCTGATGCACTGTTACTATTTTTGTTTTAAACAATGAATCTTGAGATAAATTAAGAAAAATAAAAGACTACATTTAACTTTTATTTATTCCTTCATTTCTTTTTTATTCCTTTTTATTTATTCCTTTTTTTAAAAAATACAGATCTAATTTTCTAACCTGTATCATCTTCCTTCTGTCTGAAGAACTTTAATATTTCCTGTAGACTCCAGGTCTACTGTCAGTGAATTC
This sequence comes from Potos flavus, assembly GCA_028534135.1. Classification (NCBI taxonomy): domain Eukaryota; kingdom Metazoa; phylum Chordata; class Mammalia; order Carnivora; family Procyonidae; genus Potos; species Potos flavus. The sequence goes on from JAPYYM010002771.1 coordinate 2,791, forward strand.
CTTCAGTTGTTTGTCTGAAGCAGTTTTTATTTATCTTTTACTTCTGAAGGATATTCTCACACATATTTTTCTTGTTGAAGGACATCTAATTCTAGGTTTAAGGGCTATGTTTATTTGTTTTGGTCCTTCAACACTTTAACAGATTGCACTCAACTGCATTCTTAGTTGCATAGTTGCTGATGAGAAGTCTGATGCAATTTTTATCCCTGTTTCCCTATAGATCAGGTTTTTTTTTTAAGATTATTTATTTATTTATTTATTTATTTATTTATTTATTTATTTGACAGAGAGAGACAGAGAGAGATCACAAGTAGGCGGAGCAGCAGGCAGAGAGAGAGGGGGAAGCAGGCTCCCTGGCGAGCAGAGAGCCCGATGCGGGGCTCGATCCCAGGACCCTGAGATCATGACCTGAGCCGAAGGCAGAGGCTTTAACCCACTGAGCCACCCAGGTGCCCGTATAGATCAGGTTTTTATTCACCTTCAGGAATGTTTAAGATTTTTCTCTTTTTTTTCAAATTTCTACAATTTAAATATGTCATATCTACTTTTTGTGTTTGTTTGTTTTGCTTTTGTTCAGTTCTGCTTGGTGGTCTCTGTACCTCTTGGAACAGTGTCACTGATACTGGAAAACTCCTGGCCAGCAATTCTTTAAATATTTCTTCTGCTTCTTTTTCTTTTGGTATTTCAGTTACATTACATGTTACATCATTGTATATGGTCCCACAGTTCTTGGATGTTCTGTTCCTTCTTTTCTCCCATTCTTTTTTCCTCTTTGTGTTTTAGTTTGGGTGACTTCTTTTGACCTATCTTTAAGTTCACTGATTCTTTCCTTGTCTGTGTTAAGTCTACCAAAAAACCATTCTTCATTTCTGTTACTATTATTAACTTCTACCCTTCCTTTTTACAGTTTTCATCTCTGTGTTCTCATTACCCATCAGTTCTTGCATGTTGTCTACCTTTTTCATTATAGCTTTAACATATTGATCACAGTTTTAAGTTCTCTGATAATTCCAACTGACATCTGAGTCATATTTGAGTTTGGTTCTTATGATTGCTTGTCTTTTCAATCTTTTCTTGACTTCCAGCATGTCTTCTAATATTTTGTCATATAGGGCAGTAGATATTGAGGTAAATAAGCCTTTAGCATGAGAACTTTTGTTAATTTGGCCAGGAGTGGAACATTTTTGATATTTGTTGTAGCTTTAGGTATGAAAAGTTTCAAAGTCCTCTAATGTCCTTATTTTCATCTTCCCTCCTGGCTTTGGGGCTTCTGCACATACTGCTCTTCAAACAGAGTTTATGTCTTTTATCTCTCCCTGCTCAAATCCATGGTCATTGTACTGGAGGTTTATGCAGCAGTGACAGGATGTGAGAGGAGGGGATGTTCTCAGATCTTCCGATTAAGTCTTGTTTTTTGGAGTGCATAGTGGGCCTGAGGTAAACTACACAAAGGATGATAAACTCTTTCTGTAACACTTCCAGGGTAAAGCTATCCCCCATATCAAAAAAAAAAAAAAAAAAAAAGCCAGAGACCACCTTGTAGCAGTAAGAATACAGAGGAAGTAATGAGATCCTCACAGACATATCATCACAGGGGCGTAGGTCCAAAAAGCAAAAGAGTTGCTTAAAAATATGAATAAGCAGGGTGTTGACTTAGAAATGCAGTATTTCAGCAAATCTTGAAACATTTTGTAAATGGCCACTTAAAAACAAGAGAGTGTGCCAAATTGGTGTTAACCTTGTGCTAAGCCAAGCTCAAATCTTTGAAGCAAAATGCACTTATGACGTGACAAATTATTTACTTAAGTAGCAAAAGCAAATAGGATAGGTTTTCCTGGCACTTTGATTTTAGAATAACAAATGAGATTCATGTTGAAGATGAATAAATGCTTTAAGGTGGCTTTTTTGTTGACACAGTTTCTATTTCTTTTCTCTAAATACACATAGCATCAGGTGGTAGATATTTAAAGAAATATGCCAACTTGGCTTATTTTTAGTATATGTGCTGCCGAAGCAAGCACCAACTTGGCTTATTTTTAAAATAATTTAAAATACTTAATGCTATTATTTAGCCTAACTAACATAGTGTTGTTTGCTTTGCTAATTAAAGATTCACAAGATTTTCAGCCCTTCTACCTTCATTAGTCAATGTGTTTATCATCATTGTTATCATGCCAACATGCGTTGATAAGTATAATAGTATAATAGCTTCTGAGTAAAGATGACTGTAATAATGCCGTGACCTCAGAAACTAGAAGGGATCTTGGGTCTCAAAAGTGTTGTTAGTTTGACATATTCTTCTTCAATATAGTATTTAGGAAAGAAAATTGTTCTGTCATTATTCATTTTCCTATAAACTTGGTAATACAAATATGTTGTGTGTCTAATTTTCTTCATCCCTACAAATGCAGCTCTGACAGACTATATTTTCCCCAAAATGGTTGCTACAATATTTCCCATCCTTCATATTGTTTTAGAGCCTTGATGTCTACATTTTCTCCCATGAATCTGCATGGACTTTTACAAGTTCTACCAGTGGAGTCTGACAGAAGTGATGCCACATGGTTTTGAAGGCTGGATCATACAAGGTCTCATGCTCCACCTTGATAACTTGAGACATTTTCTCTGAGAACACAGCTTCCATGTTGTGAGAGAGCTCAAATTAGTCCATGTGGAGAGACCACTTGGAAAGGACATGCAGTGGGTACTCCTGTGGACAATCTGGTTAAAGTTCCAGCTGACATCCAGCATCAATTAGCAGACATGGGTGTGAAGACAGCACAGGTGTTGCCAGCCCAAGCTGTGAAGCCATCTCAGCCTTGAGCCTTCCTAGACATTTAGGAGCAGAGAAAACCATCTAAACAGTGCCTTCGGAACTGCCAGCACACAGAAACCATGAGAGTAATGAAATGGTCATTTTCTGCCAAATAAGTATAGGGTGGTTTATTTTTCAGAAATAACTGGATCAGCATCCTAAGTAAAATGTAGAGGTAAAACTTGATTTTCACTATAAAACCAGGAAGAATTACATAGATTGTGGGAGTTTGCAGGAAATGATCCAAGTCCCTGAGGTAGAAGAATTCACCTCCTCCTGGAGGAGTCTTAGGGTAATTCTCTTCTTACTAGCTGCTAGGCTTTTGAGTCCATATTTAGATAGCCTGGCCCTCAGCTGCCTCACATGCAGAACCTGACAACGTATCAAGCTCATGTAGGCTTCATGAATGCGGAAGAGTTGTTTCCACCCCTTCTCCTCCACCCCCATGATGCTCTGAACCAGAGAACACTGAACTGTGTGAGTTTAAACAAGAAATCTGGGTTGGGTCACACCACATGGGGTCAGGGATATGGCATGTTCTGGTCACTATCTAGGAGATGACCATACTTTTACCCCTGGAGATTTGTTGTCTGGTAAGCTGATGAAAATATTGTAGCCAGTAAAGACTATACTATTATATGATCACAATGCTACATTTATTTGACTTACAAACATTAAAAATAAATATGATGTATCATAAGATTCTTAAATTGTGGGTGTGTTTGTGCTCACATGCAAATGCACGTTCCTGTTTATAGATACCAGCTCCCGTGAGACTCATCTAGGAACAGGAACACCTGGATGGAAGCTGGAGGGGAAAACATTGGAAAGGGGAATTTGAGAGGTGTCTCGGGCCCATAACTTCCTCTTCGTTCTTCCTTTGTTGTGTGGCTGCACCTTTTGGAAGACTCAACATCCTTGCCACCCTCTTTCCCATTGTAGGAAACAAGAAAAATCTCCAGAAGAAAAGGCCCCTCCTGCCTGGAGAATTAATACAGAGAGAATACTTTGAACTATGCTCCTTCCTACTCCCTTCCAGACCATTCCTTTTGGTAAGTCCCGTGTTGGGGCCAGGTATAAACAGGCTGACCTCTGTCTTGTTTTTCTTATCACCTCCTGAATGCTGAGGAACGAAAGAAGCATGATTAATGCTGTGCAAGTGACTTGCTGCCTCCAGTTCCCTTAATAATGGCAACATTAAAAGAATAGACTTAACTATGACAAGTGACAAGAACAGAATAGCCTGGGGGTGCCTGCTTCTCAGAGGAGGCATAATTGAACCTGCTGCCCCATGAGGAGAGTGCAAGGACATGCTGCTCTGCCCCGTCCAGGTCCTTGCTACCCACCTTGGTGAAGGATCCTTGGGACCCAGTAATGGTCAGGTTCAGCTGGGGGTTCCAGTAAGTCAGACATTCAGGCTTAACACAGACTTCTACACTTTTCCAGCATTCAAAAAGGTGATACATTGTATACATTAAATATGTCAATTTTATTTGTCAATTATACCTCAATAAAGCTGGGAAAAATGATAAACCCAAGATCAAAGCCTCCCTCTAGACCCTTTTGGCAGATCTAAATTACAGGAGTCAGATTGAAACAAAATCCCCCCATCTGGGTTGTGAACTGCACTCTCAGCTGTTCCCCAAGATCTGAATCTTCCCATACAAAAGCCTGATATTTTGCAGAGGTCATAACTGGAGGAAATGAGTGCTTTTGTTTCCCTCTGTATTATCTGATGATATTCTTTGTTGTTGTTGTTGTTGTTGTTGTTGTTGTTGTTGCTTCAGTTGAGGAAATACTAATTCCAGAAGATGCCCTTGTTGTTTGGTTATAGGGGACTGACATCTGAAATGGGGGGGAAAAAAAAAGCAAGGTGGAGGGAAGGAATGAGAGAGGAAAAAAATAAGAGACTCTCTCAGAAAGAAGAAAAGGTCACTGCATCTATTTGCAGTGTGTAAAATATTCCGTTAGCTTTATTATGTGGAGGACATTAGCATTATGCACGGCGGGAAGGAACATTTTAATACAGAACACCTTTTCCTAGCTTCAAAAGACAAGAGTAAAATATAAAGGTAATGAAATTGCTGTTGGGATGATGTCTTTTTCTTCTAGGGGGTTTTGTAGGTTGGCAGAGTAACAGGCTAGCAGGAGCATAATTTGCCAGGTCAGAAATAACCCTGGCAAGCGAAGGAGAGGCAGGCAGGGCCCTCAGTGCCAGTGAGGCTGGGGGCTCTGATTTGCAGAGAGACTGTAGGACCGCCCTCTGGGGCTCCCCTCTGCCCTCAGACAGAAGGAACCAAATAGCTTTCCTGGGCAAGCCCTGGGACTCAGATCCCTTCTGGTTCCCTTACAGTAAATGGGCCTTCCTCTGGGGCTTTTAAATTCACAAAACAGAATGCAGAAGCTTACAGTAGGAACCAAATACACTGCAATAGAGCTGTGAAAAAGTCATAATTGTGATTGCGTTAACAAATGTGCTACTTTATTAAGGCACTAAATAGTAACTAGTACTTGGGTGTTCAAGGTAGTGATGAACATAACATCTTGGGATGTGGAGAGCTGTGGTTTCCACTGGGGATGTAGCCACAACGATGTGGGTTGTTGCTTACATTCATAATCAAAGGGAATGCCACATTTTAGTTAGAGGTTGGTAAAAATCATGATGTATACCTCATTTCCCATTCAAGCTTACAGATGTTCCAAATGATCTCCACCTAATGATCTTAGGGGTCCAGGGAAATCCCCACTAGATGAGAGAGAAAGGGGACAAGCAAATGCTCTCTGGGCTGACAGGAGGACACTCAGGGCTCTGGGGAGCAGCATGTTGGATGGACCAGGTAGAAGATAAAAGACCTCGCTGACCCTCTGTCTCAGGGACAGCAGTGTGGGCAAAGATGGCAAAGCTGACAAAGGTATAGAATACGAACAGCAGTGTGGGGGTTAACTGTCTCAGGGACAGCAGTGTGGGGGTTAACTGAGCACCTGTAAAAGTGCTTGTGAGAAGAGACCACCTGGAGAGGGGTTGGGTGTGTTCTGCACAGGAAGGAAGCCTGCTGAGCCCTGGACTTTGGGGAGGATGGAGTGGGCACAGCAGTGTCTAGGTGGTCCAAGGCCCCCTGCAAGGTGTCAGGAAATCAGAAGTGACCTCTCACACTGGGGTAGGAGCCCAATTCAGGAAGAGGAAGGGCTTCCTCCTCGAGGAGGCAGGATCTGGGGCAAGACCAGGCCTGAGTTACCAACCAGGGATTTTAGGTGGGTCATATGGTGTCTCTGATTCTCAGAGTTGTGTCTCTTGCCACACTGAAGTGACTCCTGTTCCAGGGCTCATTTTGGATGAGTGTTAGGCTACCTGCAGCTTTGTAAGAGCATCATGTGGGAGGGGCAGGTGATTAGGATAAAAGAAAGCTATGAAGACCAATTAAATGGAAGTTAAAATATTAGCAAGGAAGCTGCCTTACCTACTTCACACTAATGTCTGTAAGAATTTGATAAACATGTACAAATAATTTGTTAATTTCGATGATTAGCTTTCATTTATTAAAGTAGGCCATTGAAAAAACTCCTTTGAAATATAAATTAGTTAATTGCCAGGTGATAGATGTCCTTGAAAGTAATAACGCTGCATTAAAAATACCTCACCATTCATATCTTTTAGAACTTTTCCAGACACATAGTCCAAATTCTAAGCTATTGTTACATTCTGTTCATTTCATTTCCCCAACACGTATATGTTGAAAAGGAAGTCTTGTGTGTTTGGGTTACATTAATTTCCACACGGTAAGTATTCTAAATATATTCTGAGCATTTAAATAGGCAAAGCAGGACTTCTCCTTGACGACAATTTGTCAATTAGTACTTTAATCATATTTATGTCTTATTTATACCCTGATAACCTCCAAGAAAGATCCCAGTGGAGAGTTAGCTCATTTCCTGCATGTAAGTGATCCTTTCTCATTGCATTTCCCTAGCCCCAATTTCTAAGCTCTAATTGAATATATTGCCTTGATCACTCCAGAATCTTAAATTAGAGACTTTAAATTAGTTCCCCCAGATTGCCTTTTTCAGCCAATGAGAGTGGAAAGCTTTGGGGAAAAGTGCTCTTGCTTGCCAGGTCCCTTTATTCTTGAAGTGTTGCCTCCATGTTTTAGTGTTTACACCAACCAATCAAACGCAGGGACGAGAATTTATTGCACTCCTTTGCTAGGGCACAGATCCCATGAATACTAAACACTCTAATGATATATGTTAAGGTTGTAAAGGGAGGCGTAACTCCCTTGATCACTCATGCATTCTCCTTTGTCAACTTTAATCAGCACTGTGAGCAGCCCTTACCCCACTTGAGAGAGAGCATGTCCTTTCCACCGAGCCACCCTAAGGCCTTATCATAAGCTCATCCTTTCCTGCCTCCGGATGCTAATAATTCAGACTCCAAATCTTATTTACATTCCTGTCACTTAGGGGTCACAGTCCTTTCACATAACTGGAGAAGAGTTTCCTGTCCTGGAGGCTACAAGGCAAGGCAGGCAGCAGAACTCAGCACTCAGAGAGAAAGATGTCAGCAAGAGATGACTCACTCTCACATAAGCATGTGTTCCTGCATGATGACCAGAGGGCAGGCAAGAAGGGAGAGCCTCTGGGTGGGGGCTCAGAGGCAGGGTGGGACAGGTAGCTTTGGCAACTGCAATGAGTGGAAGCAGGCAAGGTGGGTGCAGGCAAGATATCATGGGCAGTCTGCAGATACGCCCTCAACGTGGCAGGCTGAGGTGTTTGTACTCTATTCTGGTGGCACTGCAGAGACTCAGTGTTTCTCAGCTGGGGTCCCATGTGTGTCTTAGGAAGTGGACCATGGGGCCAGCAAGCAGATTGCATGGGGTCAGGGGGATGCTCCTCTGTTCAGGGAGGCAGATATGGACATGGCGAGGCTGTCCAGATATGAGATGGTGCCATTCCACTGACTATGCAGAGCATGTTCACCTACTTTCATCCAGGGCACACAACGGCTCTGTCTGCAGTGCCAGGATGGTACTATAGCCTTAACTGATTTGGTCTTGTCTTATCTTAGAGCCCCCAGAAAGGTGAGTAACTCACTCTGGGTCACACAGCTGGGAACGAATGTCACTGAGATGGTCTCCAAAATCCCAATCCCAGGCACCCAGGCTCTTTATCTGAATAGCATGGAGCTAAGATATTTTCTGGTTTGCTTTGCAGAGAGGTGGTTAGAGACATGTTGAAAGTGTCAGCTCTGAACTGAATGCGGCCAGAGAGCAGGGAGAGAATGATTGACTGCTTTTCTCTGAGGGCTCACTGAGGAGTGGGGCCCTGAGTTCTCTGCTCCCCTGGGGCCAGAGATTAAGAGGCCACCATTTTCATTCTTGTCCTCCAAAGCTGTACGGAAAGCTTTCAGCGAACAAAAACTACTGATAGCAAACCCAAACAGATTACTTAGCCTGGACCCTGGCAAAGGCAGTGCAGTTCAGCCTCAGGCAAAGACATTTGAGAATCACTGCAACAGGCCCCTCCCCGAGAAGATCAGTAAGAACATCCAGCCAAGACCAAGTTCACCGATCAATAAGAACTGCAAAACTCCAGCGCTAGGGGGAATACAGTACATAGAATTCATGGCTTTTCCCCATGATTCTTCAGTCTTTCAAAGTGAATTTTTTAAATTTTCTTTACTTTTTTCTTTTTCTATTTTTTGAATTTTTCTTCTCTCCTTTTTCTTTTTCTTTTTTTCAAAGTAGTTACATTAATTTTATTTTTTTTTCCCCAAATATTTTTATTTTATTTTTTCAGTGTTACAAGATTCACCATTTATGTACCACACCCAGTGCTCCATGCAATACGTGCCCTCCTCAATACCCACCACCAGGCTGGCCCATCCCCCCACCCCTGCCCCTCCAAAACCCTCAGTCCCTTATTCTGAGTTCACAGTCTCTCATGGTTCTTCACCCCTCCGATTTCCTCCAATTCACCCCTCCCTTCCCTCTCACGATGTCCTTCATGTTTTTCCTTATGCTCTACACCTAAGTGAGACCATATGATAATTGATTCTCTCTGCTTGACTTATTTCACTCAACATAATCTCTTCCAGTCCAGTCCATGTTAAAATAAAAGTTGGGTGTTCTTCCTTTCTGATGGAGGCATAATATTCCATTGTATATATGGACCATATCTTCTTGATCGATTCTTCTGTTGAAGGGCATCTTGGCTCTTTCCACAGTTTGGCGATTGTGGCCATTGCTGCTATGAACATTGGGGTACATGTGGCCCTTCTTTGTA
>JAPYYM010002772.1:0-11883 GCA_028534135.1 Potos flavus
TTATTTATTTGACACACACACAGAGAGAGAGAGATCACAAGTAGGCAGAGAGGCAGGCAGAGAGGGGGAAGCAGGCTCCCTGCCGAGCAGAGAGGCAGATGTGGGGCTCGATCCCAGGACCCTGCAATCATGACCTGAGCCGAAGGCAGAGGCTTTAACCCTCTGAGCCACCCAGGCGCCCCTCTTTTACTGTTTTTTTGTCTTTTTTTTTGGTGTTATACTTATAAAAGTTCACTATATGTCTGTGTTTGCATAGATACATATGTATATGTATATAATCACCTTTTTTTCCTGGTAATCATATGGTTTTATTTTTGAAATTTAACTTATAAACCTTTAAATATTTGACTTACCAGGAATATGTTCTTGTATGTGGTTTGAGGTAGGGATATAAAACATTTTCCCAGATGGTTAGCTAGTGTCTGCAAATCACCTTCTCCATAACTCGTTTGAAATGCCATGTATCCTATGCTAAATTCTCATACTTGGGTTTGTTTCTGGATTTTTATTTCTGTCTGTCTTTGTCTTTTCTGGTACAAGTATCATAGTTATTATTACTGCTTCATTATGTTGTGTTCTCTCTTGCAGTTTTGACAGTATAGTTCTGCCCCCAACAACCACATCTTCAGTGAAGAGAACTCCTCACAGAGGAGGAGCAAGTGGCTAGCCTTGCTTCACAAGTAGCAGCAACTCTCAAATATTGCAGTGAAAATGTGTTGCATGCTTTAGAAAATTCCATCGAAAATTTAAGGGAAAGACACTCATCTAAGCAATCAAAGTAAATGCTGAATTGTATGAATGTGTGTGTACACGGGTACGGGTGGACTTTGGCCTGCCAAGGTGGAAGGTGGAGGGTGGAGGAACCATTCATGAACTTCTATCCATCATGTGGTTATACTTCCTGTTCATTTACATAGAGATGCAGGTTGTCACTGTGTTCCCCCGACTTTGGAAGGGTGTTTCACTTTTGAAGAAGAAGCCCTAAGCCACTGTTCTTTCTTTTGAAGTAAACTTTTGCCTTTAGTGGAAATGTCACAAAATATATCCGTATTTAATAGACTAAATAGTATTCTTAAAGGGCTGGTCGTCCAGTTTTGAAAAATGACTTACTAACCATCTTTCTGTTCTCTAGCTGAGTACCTTATTTTTTCAAAATATTTGAAGAATACTCAAAAGTTCTTATCGTGCTTTTTGTTTCATAAGATCTCCATTATGGAAGCTTCTTCTGGTCACCTTTCTCAGGCTTGTCTTTGTCTTGTCTAGAAAAGAAATTCTGATACCTCTGGTGAGCTCAGATCATTTCCACTCTTGTTTCAGCTTGTTGCTGCTGCCTTTGACAATAGGATGGATTCCTGTGCCATTGCCAGGAAAACATGTTAGTCACTCTCCTCTGAGTTAGGGCTTACACTGCTGGCATTCAGTTGCAAACTGTAATCGTCTGTGATATATTTAGATTTTGAACTCACATTGCATTTGAACATTAACTACATGTCAACACGAAAATAAATGGTCCTCCTCCGGTTATGAAGCAATGTACGGGCAGGATGCCACATGAGCTTGTTCATAGTAACACTGTTCATAGTAACACTGATTCTTAATCAAATTACAAATATTCACACTCCAAGCTCCAGATTCCTTTTGAATCAAGAAACCTAAAGAGTAAATTATTATCAGAAGCCACAGGGCCTTTAAAAATCATTTTCTTTGAGTTTTAGAGCAAGAAGCAAAGAACATTCTGTCATGAGAAATGAATTGTCTTTAGCTGAAGGGAAACCAACCAGCATAGGATACACTGAGTCCTAATGAATTTGATAGTTAAAATGGAAGATCTTGTAAAGAAAATTCCATAATTTGTAGAAACGAGATGGCAGCAACTGTTCCTATGGCAAAATATCTCCCTCGGGGTCCCCTATTGCTCAGGAACAGGACAAAAGCCAGCAAAGTTGGGCTGAGCAGGTCAGAGTCATATTTGTGCTCTCAGCAGACCAATTTCACAGGCAGGATATTGGGGTGGAGCTGGAATGTCATCTACTAGAAGTGAGAGAAGACTGAGTTGAGTCTGTGGCTGGTTGAGGAGAGGCTTCAGCCAATAGGTAAGGACATTGGAAGTCAGGCCAGGAAAATGATTGTTGATTAAGGGATCTAGATAAAAGGGTAAAATTTTCATGATCATATCAGCTTGTGTGGCCTGCAGAAATCTGTGCAAGTTCATACAGTGTGTTAAGATTAGAAAGAGGGAAAGGACTAGGATTGATAATGGCACTGCAAGACATAAAATAACTGTCATCAGACCAAATAAGGGCAAAAAAGTGGGGGTTTGGGGAAGGACTTGAGAATGAGATCATGGTGCTACTATGTAAGCAGACAGTTTGATAAAGTGAGGAAGGACCCTAACATTTCAGCCAATTTGGACTTACAAGTGAATTGTAATGATAGTTTTTATATTAAAAGAATATTAGGATTAGAAAAATACTTGAAAAAAGGAGACTTAATTGTGGTCTCCTATTCCTTAAACAATATTTCTTATGTTTATGCTTTTATTTATGATTAAACAGATTTTCTATAGGACTTATCAGTATCTATAAAATGGCAATATTAATCTATTATTATCTCATGGAACACTGTCCCATGGAACACAGTTTGGGAAAGGTTGATTTAACCTAATGTTAAAAAAGCATAACCCAATTCAAACATCGTATGTAACAAAAATAGTGAAAGGGGGAAATGTATTCCAAAATGTCAACAGTGAATGACTGGTTGAATTATTTCTCCTCTTCTTCTTTTTTTTTTTTTTTTACTCCTGTTACTCTTTTGTGTTTCCATAATCACTTTAGTGACCCTTTACAAAGAACATGAACTTAAAGAAAAGAGTGGCATAGTTGTAGGAGACCAATGTCGAAGTCAGGAGTTTTAAAAGCTGTGTGACCTTGAACCAGTTCCTTAACCTCACCAGGTCTGTTTTCTCATCTATCAGATTGGAAAATAATATCTACCTAATGGGTTTTCTATGAAGATTAATTGAATTATGATATCCAAATCACCCAGCACAATGTCTGGCACATACTGTAGAATCTAGAGATGAAGTAATTACCATTATTATTGAGTTGCTAGAATTTTAGAGTTTAGGAAAGGAGTGCTGGGTGGGTAAAGGGCACTTAGTCCACTCAGTGTGATATCACGGAGGCCCAAAAATACCATTATGAGAGTTTGTACCTTCGTCCTGAAGCAAAGAATTGCAGAAGCTGCTCCAGAGTGTAGAACCCGGTTCCACCGGACGCTTGGCTGGGAAGATTACGAATTCCCACCTGGAAATCTTTTGTCTCATGGTGGGCAGTCTATTAATACTGTATACTTAAAACAAACACCTTCCTGATTGCTTAGAACTAAATTTAATCACTGTACCAGAGAAAGGCATGCAACAACTTCCTCCTTCTAAAATTCTCAAGATGCTCTGCTGAATCGAAGGAAGTTGTGCTGCAACCACGATGCCTTCACCATAAAATGTTCTGGCAACTGCATTGCTTCACAATTGTAATTCTTGGAAACTTGTCACTTTAGATTCTTCAGAATTCTTAAATAACTTTTTCCAACTTCATTTATTTAAATATCCCAGAATAGCCTCTTGAGCTATAAGTTTGATGATCCAGGAAACTATTTATAGCAGGATGAGTACTCTCTGTGACTGATGTTATGTTTTATTTTGAGAAGGACAAACCATTAAAAAGATTGATAGGGCCAATGGTATTTTATACTGAAAGCAGAGCCAAGGCAAATAAGGTAGGTAGGTATGATGGTGGAACACACAAAAAATATGGTTGTACTTTTTTGCCAGTTCAGTTAAAGGCTGGGAGGTCTCCCACATTCTAGAAGGAAGGCAGAGACAGAGTCCATAACCCAGACCTAGTGATATTTTATTTTTAAAGATTATTTATTTATCTATTTGAGAGAAAGAGAGAGAGAGAGCACAAGTCAGGGGAGGGGCAGAGGGAGAGAGACAGGCAGACTTGCTGCTGAGCGGGGAGCCTGACGTGGGGTTCTATCCTACAACCCTGAGATCATGACCTGAGCCGAAGTCAGACTCTTAAGCAACTGAGCCACCCAGGTGCCCCCAGACCTAGTGATATTTTAGGTAAACTCACTTCAGCCTATGGTGGCCTGGCTTCTGTTTGCCCAGTGTTTATAATGCAGAGCAGACAGACATAGGACTCTCTGTCATCACAAAGGCCCATACTGTTCTTGGCATCATTGATATCCTCCTAGGTAGGAGACAAATATAAGACAAAAGGAGGTGAAGTTCAATCTTTTTTATTTTAATTGTGATAAAAATACACAAAATTTATTATTTTAATCATCTTAAAGTATACAAATCAGTGGCATTAAGTACATTTGTACTATCCATCTCCAGAACTTTTTCATCATCCTAAACTGAAACTTTGTGCCCATTAAATAGTAACTCTTCATTCCCCTCCTCCCAAGCCATTGCTAGCCATTATTTTATTTTCTGTCTCTATGAATTTGCCTATTCTGATTTCTGTGCCTCTCCCAATTGGATGGGGGCCACCAAGCCCTATTGGGTGGAGGCTAGTGGTGAAAGAATTCACCCAAGGCAGAACAAGGGAGATAGAAATTTACTGAAAACACCACAATTAAGTGGTGGGCAGGATAGCAAAACAGAGACTGTCTACCCTCACAGCAGTACTGGGGGGCTGTAGTTAAAGAGGGAAGGTGAGAGAGTATGGGAACACATAGAATTTTCCTTTTTTGGTGACTGTGTCTGGATCTAAGTAACCCATTGTTCAGCTAGGGCTTATGGCTGTTTTGAGGTGGGTCACCTAATGGGCCTGTTTGTATCAGCCAGAGGATTGGGGGTCACTGCAGGCCCTCCTACGTTATTCAGCTTTCCGTAGTTCAAGTTGGTTGCTAAAAGTGTCCCCTAAAGTTTCTTCATTTAAATTAAATCATACAAAATTTGTCCTCTCCTGTCTGACTTCTTTCACTTGGCATAATATTTTTAAAGTTCATCCATGCTGCAACATGTGTTAAGAGTTTTGTTCCTTTTTAAGGCTGAATAATATTCCATCGCATGTATATAACATGTTAAAAATCCATTTATGCATCAGTGATTATTTGGGTTGTTTTCACCTTTTGGCTGTCAATAATGCTGTGAACAGGGGCATAGAGTATGTTCATCCCTGTTCTCTGTTCAAAGGCCTTTTCTTGCTGCCTCCACTCCTATTACCAACCTCTCTCAATCTCCTACTCTAGGTAGCACTCAGTACTTGGTTTTGAAGACCAGGTACGTTTGGTTTAGCCAAAATGTAAGAACCGTATGGTAATTTGCTAGTGTAAAGGCAAACAATCTGGCCTTTGGGCATTGCTCCAGGAGACTGAGGTGTGTGTGGGGGTGTGAGGGTGTGGGAGGCGGGGAATGCAGAATTGAGAAAAAGCACTTTATTCTTGGCTCATTCATTAAATGATCCAATTGTTCTAGCCTTGAGATAGAGATCTTTAACTCAGCCTATGTTCCAGCAATACAGAAGTTCTTGTAGTTCTCAGCAACTCAGACTAGCTCTCTATTGCTGTTTTTTTCACAACCTCACAGATTTTTGCTTTTCTCGAAAGTCCTCCTAGTCTCCCCCATTTTGTGCGTAACACTTGCCACCTTGTACTGGGATACCTTTTAGTTTTTTAGCTATCCTCGTGACTGGTGGGATTCAGGTTTTGGGGGGTTGAAGCATATACATCTATACCCTTAAAAAAAAGTCACAAAATAAATATGTAGGACAAAAAAAAAAAATCACAACAAATCATTGGAGACTTGGGAGATCCAGATTCCCCCACTGAGACCTCTCCAATCAATTTATCAGAAATTCTTGGTATATACAGTTGCTTTCCGAAGGCAAGCTGGCTTCCTGTTTGCTCCTGGAACACTCCAGAAGTGAGGGGCCCTAAAGTTCAAGATTTTTTTTTTTTAATATTTTATTTATTTATTTGACAGAGAGAGAGAGAGAGAGATCACAAGTAGAGAGATAGGGGGAAGCAGGCTCCCCACGGGGCAGAGAGCCCTATGCGGAGCTCGATCCCAGGACCCTGAGATCATGACCTGAGCAGAAGGCAGAGGCTTTAACCCACTGAGCCACTCAGGCGCCCCAAGTTCAAGATTCTTTAGCCTTGAGTAATCCTGTCACTTACTGGTGGGTCTGAACCAACCTAGGGAGCCTGTCATCCATCTCTGTCTCTTGCATTCAGCTCAGGACAGGTGCTTGGGACGTGTTGGGGATTTCGAGGTTTAAGTCCTGTTGGCCCCTCTGCCGGCACTAAAGACGAAAGCGGCTTAGAGAACGGTGAGGCAAAGCTGAGTGAAAAAAACCCACAGCAGTGGGACTGAGAGGATTCCTCCCCTCCCCCGGAGGGAGCGCTGTCTTGGACTTCGACAGAGCCTCTACCTAAGGTCCTTCTCAGGGCCACATTCCAAGGGTGGCCTTGTCATCTACCGGCGGACCTATCCCGTAGAGACCAGAGGGGAGGGCTGTCTGGACTTTGAAGATTAGCTCGCGCTTCCATTTTGGGAGAGCAACACTAAGTGGGGCGCAAGAGTTCCCATCACCGGAAGTTTCTTTGATAAAGAAAAACGGCGGAAGTAGGCCCAAGGCGCCTCTTCAGTATTTTGCCTCAAGCCGGCTCTCCTACTTTCTTCTGGAAGGGGAGGTGCCCCACTGCTTTTTGCCGCCGTGGGGAGTCGATGCGGTGGGTTCTGTGCGCAGGCTCAATTGACCTCCCAACCATCTTTCAGCCGCTGAGGCCCTTCCGAGGTTCTTTTGACTGGACGTGACGTACGCTTGTCGTAATTGGGGGGCGGAACCTCAGAAGGAAAACCGTCTGAGCCGGGATCTCGCGAGAACATTCCTTTCCTTCGCAGTTCTCGCGCTACAGCTTTACTCTCGTCGCGACGAGATCTTTCGAGATCTTCTCCGCCCCCGCTACCGGCGCCTCTTCTGCGGCCGCTGTGCCGGAGCCGGCCTGAGCAGCGCTCTCCGCTGCCGCTCCCTTCCCAGGGACTTAGGCGCCCGCGAGGACTACCTCACATCCTCCGCTAGCCCCAGCCCCCCGGCCCACGCGGCCCGCACTCCTCGCGCCAGCCCCGCCGGGGTCCGTGTCCTGTTTCGCCGGCCGGACCTGGGCTCGAGCCCGAACTGTAGCCGGCGCCATGTCGGTGGTGGGCATAGACCTGGGCTTCCAGAGCTGCTACGTCGCTGTGGCCCGCGCCGGCGGCATCGAGACGATCGCTAATGAGTACAGCGACCGCTGCACTCCGTGAGTGTGGGCCAGTCCGGCCGCGTGCACGGGGGGGTGGGGTGGGTGGGGAGGTAGCACTTGCTCTGGTTTCCGACCCTCGCGGCTTGGGGAACGCGAGCCGGGGAGTCACCTCTGTTTCGAGCCGAGGGCGGAGTGGGTAAGGACCCCCCGCTGGGTGTCAGGTCACACGTGGCCGCGACTCGCCGTGAGGGTCTGCACAGCGGCGAGGCCTTTACCTGGTGACCTGCGGGTTGAGTGAAGGCTCTGAGGTGGTACTCGTACCAGCGGAGGGCATGGGTAGAGCTGGAGGGAAGGCAGGCCTGGGATATATAGCGTACTGAGTTCTAATTTTGGAGGGCAGAGACCAGGCCCAGGGGGTACTGCCGTTTCTTCAGCCTACGACAGAGTTCTGAGCTTTGCACACAGTAGGCGCCTAATAAGTTAGTTGAATTAAACGGGTTCTGGCGTTTGCCGGAGGTCTGAAGATGGACTGGCCAGAATCCCACGTGAGTGGGGGCGGGGCAGCACCCGGAAGAGAGGGAGCCAGAGCCCAACAGGCTCGGGCTCCGCCTGGAAGGTACAGCTACCCGAAAAGTACTTAATATAAGTCAATGTCTTTTTGATGCTTTTGCGTTCACGTTGGGTTTTCACATTGTTTCAGTATGTTGAGCTATGTTGGGTCATTGTCTCCTTTCATTCTCTGCGCGTCCACACCTAACAGCGTTCCACTTTCACAGTTAATACATTCCAACCAGGGTGTTGGCCGCAATTGTTAATGAATGACTCAGGGGCTCACTTTGACTTCTAGAACCTATAGTAAGCTAAGGACCAGTATAGACACAGCTCTAAAAAACCATGACTCACTCAGGTCTCTCCTTGGGTAAAGAGTGTGCTTTTTGACTAGAGGTACTTTTCAATCCATTAACCTCTCTTGGGCAGAATCTTTTAAGAAGCTTATTGTTTTCTAGGTTCTCTTATTTGCCACGCGGCCCTTCCAAGGGCTTCCATTCTGTTCTGGCCCGTTTTCCCCCTCTAACTTTGGTCACCCTTCCCCGCAGTTGGGTAGCTAAACTAGATTGCTCCCTCCAGTGAACTTCGCTGTTCAGAGACTCAAACATTGTCCTTCCACTTGTAAAATTTCTGCCCCTTGTTTTAGAGCTCGACTTAGTGCTTCCCTGAAAATCCATCTCCCATACTAAAACGTGGTTTGATGTCCCTTTCTCAATTAGTTTATAGTTTTATTGAGAGATAATGCACATAATGTACAGTTAACCCATTAAAGCGTACAGTTTGTTTTCAGTGTAGTCACAAAACTGCAACTATGTCCCACAATCAATTTAAAAACATTTTCCTCAGTCCAGAAGAAATCCTGTACTCATTAGCTGTCACACACGAGTCCCCTCATATTTATAGTTTATTTTATTTTTATTTATCTTATTTTTTAAAAGATTTTATGTATTTGGCAGAGAGACAGTGAGAGAGGGAACACAAGTAGGGAGAGTGGGAGGGAGAAGCAGGCTTCCTGCTGAACAGGGAGCCTGATGTGGGGCTGGATCCCAGGACCCTGGGATCATGACCTGACCCGAAGGTAGATGCTTAATGACTGAGCCACCCAGGCACCCCATATTTATAGTTTTTAATAATGGGTTTTATATTCTAATTTGTAATTCCAGAGAAGGTATTGTATACTGAGATTTTTTGTAAGCATTGAAGGTTGTTTTTGAGTTTTTAAGGATTAATTTTCCATTTGGTATCGTCTTTCTCTCCAGATCCAAGTTTTCTTCATTTGTAAAGGTAGTCTTCACCAAGAAATCAAAAAGGGTGGTGCACTGAGTAAGGCATTTAACTTTTTGGTCCTTTCCTGCCTAAATTTGAACATAATTTGCATCCAAAGGGAAGAGAATTCCCAATATTGGAACAGTGTTCTTGTCTTTTCTGTTCTGTTCCAATTTTCTTTTTAAGACAGACAACAGCTAATCAGTTTTACCATGAATTCAATAAAAAAAGATTAATCTTTCCAAATTGGAATGAAATTTGCCTCAGTGACTAGGTGATGGGTGACCAGATACATTATGTAATTGTGATAAGACAGTACCATTTAAATACTTTAAGTGATTTCCTTTTTATGTTTTCCCCGTATTTTATATTTTCCAAGAACTTCCAAGGAATACCATACATTGAAGTAATTTTTGAACTATGATTTTGATTAGCTTAAATTTCTTTCTTGGAGTCCCTAAGTAGGAGATGGGAATGGAAAGATTGATTTTTGTAGTAGTCTCAGAATAGTGGATTTTTGTCTTAGATACACAGAGAGTATGATGTGAGTTTGTGGAAGTGAGATTCTGTTTCTGGAGGGTTGGCTATGATGGAAGTACCTCATTTCAAATTGTGGCTGTAACAGTATTTGGATTCAGCTTTTGAGGATCCAGTTGACTCTTGTCCAGAAGAGACCCTTAGTTTTCACAGGCTTGCTTTATTTAAGCAACTACTGAGTGCCTCCAGTATGCCAGCCATTGTGCTAAGCACTGGAGATACTCTGAACAAATAAACAAGATCCTGCCATCATGGACATGGATAGTGGAAAAGAAAGATGCTAAACAAACATGTAATTACTAACTGTAAAGGTCCAGATGGGAAAGTACAGAATATGATGACTGGGGGACTAATTTAAATTGGATGTACGATGGAGATGAAAGGTGTTCTTAAAGAAGTGCCATTTAAGTTGAGACCTGGAGGATGAGTAGAAATTTACGTGGAGGGGGTGGGTGGGTCTAAAGAAGAGCTGATTAAGGCAGAAGGAACAGCAAGTGAGGAAGACCTGAGGCATTCACGCTTGACTGACTGAGAATATATCATAATTACTCTTGAGCCACTTGCAAGAATGGTGTGAGGTGGATTGGAGAGGAGTTAGGCAGGACTTTGTAAATCATGGTAAGAATTTCTATTTAGGTGCAGTCGGAGTTGATCCAGTTTAAATTTTAAAAATATGATTGGCTTTTTTTCGTGGAGAATGGATTTATCTGAGAAGGGGAAGAGAAGAAGCAGGTGTTACTTAGCTTATGGCAGTATGTAGTCTATGTGGGAGTTAATGTTCTCTACTAGTGTAGTAGCATGGGAGGGAAGTGTGGGTGGCTCTGAGATAAACTTTGGAGTAGGAGCATCCATGTTGATGAATTTGATCATAGGCTTTGGAATAAGATGAGAAACCTATTTTTATATTTAGTGGGATTATTATAGTAGAAGGGGTACAATCTTAAAGCTTTGGAATGAAAATGTTAATGGAGTGCCAAACATTACTGAAGGATTGGGCCCTACTTTCCAAAAAGAACAATTTGTAGGGTAGAAGTGAATTACTTACGAAATAATTTCTGTGTGTGAATTGTTTATATTACTATTTTCATGAACTTAGTTCCTAATAAAACAGTATATTAGGAATTTGGAGATATGAAATTGTCTATTATTAGCTGCCCTTGAGAGAGCAAAAGCTGAAAGTACGTACTTTCTGGTTAACTGGAAGATTAACATCTGATACCTACCTTGTGCAAGAAAAGTATTCATGTGAAGTAAATCTTTTTACATGCTGTGTAGAGCTAAGTACAGCAGTAGGTTGAGTTTTTTGGATTCAAAGAAAAGGAAAGTTGATTTGTTAACTAAAGTTCGAATTACTTACACCATTTTCCTTTGTATGTCTAATTGTAGAAGTTACGAAAGTGGTTCCTTAGAATCATTTAAGAGCTAAAATACAATCTTGTATACAAAATTGGTAGACTAATCGACAGGAACTTTGTCATTAGGTTCTCAATTAGATTCCCTAAATTAAAACATTTTTTTCTTGATTTAACAAGATATTTGCTTTAACAGCATAAAGTGCTGAAGTTTCTTGTCCTTCTCATTATTTGCTGTTTGCTGTGTATCCTTGTGTACCTTTTTCCAGACTTCTACGACTATACACGGTGGGGGGTGGGTATGTTTAAACAAACAGGATCATACTATATTTGTTAAATTTTCTTTCATGTATATTTTAGACTTCTTTCAGAGTCAGTAAATATGAACCTGCCTTCTTAAATATGTAATATTCTTTATTATGGCTGTAACTTCTTTTTTTTCAAACAGGTTATTTCTTTCGTAATTACAAATAGTTAATTGAACAGTAGTCTTAGACTTGAGTTTACTTGTTAGTATTTTTATTTCTGTTGGATAGAGTTCCAGACTTCTAGGGCAAAGAAAATACAATTGACCCTGTATATCATTGTGGGATTTTGAGCACTGACTTCTGTGCAGTTGAAAACCTGTGTATAAACACTTCGATTCCAAAAAACTGAACCACCAGTAGCCTGTTGCTGACCTTCAGAAGCTTTACTGACAGTGTAAACGGTCGAGTAACACATATTCTGTATATGTATTCTATAGTGTATTTTTAGAGTAAATTAGAGGAAAAATGTTATTAAAATCATAAGAAATATATATATATTTTTTAAGAATATATTTATACTACTGTATTATATTGGAAAATCTGTGCATAAGTGGACCCACACATCTCGAACCTGTATTGTTCAAGGGTCAACTCTATGTTCTTAAAGTACTGTT
>JAPYYM010002773.1:0-11882 GCA_028534135.1 Potos flavus
AAAAAAAAAAAAAAAAGACATACTCTTACAGGAATAAACGGTGTGTAAAACATAAATGTTAAGACTGAAATATTCTTAAGACCAAAGAGGAAAACTGTACTCTCTGACCATCTAGTCCCTCTTGTGACAAAATAATGGTATGACATGGCTTATATTATATATCCATGTTAACTTTTCCATTTTAAAAGATTCTGAAATAGTTTAAGGATACAAAATATCTGCCAAACTAATAAAGAATATGGATTGATTATTTTAAATACAACCTTAAACTTTACACTAAAATATATTTCTTGTGTTAAATAGGATTTTTTAAATATTTATACTCTTTGATAATCCAGTTTCTGAAAAACTTTTTACATTCTAAAACAACAGTTAGAAAATGTGTATTTAAATGTTTTTTAATTATTCAGTCTTTATTTTATTTTTTAATTTAATTTTACTTTTTCAGTGTTCCAAGATTGATTGTTCATGCACCACACCCAGTGCTCCATGCAATACGTGCCCTCCTCAATACCCACCATCAGGCTCACCCAAGTATTTAAATGTTTTATTGAGAATTACTTCACACATACAAAATAACCTATAAATTTATCTATGTTCCATTAAAAAAAAAATGAAATGAACATTCCTGTTGGCACCAAATGAAGAAAAAGAATATTATCGACACTGGAATTCCCCAGTGTTCTTACTCCCAAATTGCATCCCTTTAATGCCTCAGTCCCAGAAGTAATCTGTAGACTGAATTTTGGTCTAATTATCCCCTTGCGTTTCCTTATAATCTCTATGTATTATTCAAAACTCTCTTGTTTTAGTGTAGATGGTTTGATAATTTTATTTAAATGAGACCAGGTATGAATTCTTCTTGACTTATTTCAGCAAATATTTTGTTTTGAGATTTGTCCATGTTGACATATATAGCTGCAGTTCTTTATTTTCACTGCTATATAATATTTTCTTGTATTAATATACAACAGCTTATTTAGATGTTTTACTGTAGATGGAAATTTGAGTCATTTTCTTTTATGTTATTTTGTATTCTTCAGATGAAAATTTTCTTATGGATGCCTTTAGTGCACATTTAAGGATTTCTCTCTTTTTATTTGACAGAGAGAGAGAGCGATTACAAGTAGGTAGGCAGAGAGGAAGGGGGAAGCAGGCTCCCCGCCGAGCAGAGAGCCCGATGTGGGGCTCTATCCTAGGACCCTGAGATCACGACTTGAGCCGAAGGCAGAGGCTTAACCCACTAAGTCACCCAGGCGCCCCTAAGGATTTCTCCTAAGTGTGTTTTTAGAAGTACAATCATCAGCTATGCCTGTACTTAATTATATTACATAGTGCCAGTTCCAAAGTTGTACCAATTTACATATCCCACAGTATGGCAGCTCCTATTGTTTCAAATCTAGGCCAGCGCTTGTAATGTGGGATTTTCGTTCTTCCTTCCCTTCCCCTATGTTCATCTGTTTTGTTTCTTAAATTCCACAAACGGGTGATATCATATGATATATGTGTTTCTCTGACTTACTTCGCTTAGCATAATACCATCTAGGTCCAACCACTTTGCTGCAAATGGCAAGATCTCAGGCATTTGTAATTTTGTCTCACTGCGGGTTTTAATTTGCTTGCTCTGAATAAGTTTCTCCCATTTTCCTTTGTTTATTGGCTACTTGGGTTTCTTCTTTTGGAAGTGTCTGTTGAACTCTGTTGCCTGTTTTCTATTGGTTAGTTTTTGTTTTGTTTTGTTCTGTGTTTTGTTTTTTTACAGAGAGAGAGAAAGGGAGGGAGATGGTGGGGGAGGGGCAGCAGGAGAGGAAGAGAGAGAATCTTAAGCAGCTTCCACGCTCAGAGCTCAATCTCAGGACCCTAAGATCATGACTTGAGTCAAAATCAAAAGTGGGACGCTTTACCGAATGAACCACCCAGGTACCCCAGTCAGTTTTTCTTTTAAATATTGATTTGTAGGAGAGTTACAAATACTCAGAATGTTAGATTTTGTCAGTTATATGCAAATATCCTTGTCCATTTGTGGTTACTCTTTATTGTGTCTTTTATGAAAATCTTTAATGTTTTTAAATTTATCAGTATTTTTACTTTTTGTTTATTAATGACTTTTCTAATGTTTTGAGGATATTCTATTTCATACTAAAATATTTTTGTAGTTTTGCCTTTCACATTTATGTTCTTAATCCTTTTGAAATTGTATTTTTATTTATGGAATGAGACAAAGGTCATGTTTTTTATATTCGTATTCAATTATTTATAAACATTAGATTCAGCTTATTAAGTTCCATGGAATATCCTTTTTCAATTTTACCTTGAATTGTATTGAATTTAAGGTAAAAACAAGTTTGGAGAGATTTGAAATCTTAATGCTATCGAATCTTACTATCTAAGATCTTTTCTTTAGTTTATCTGTCATGCCTTCTCAAGAATATTTGTAATTTTCTCCGTAAAGACCTTCCATAGTTTATTGGACTTGTTGTTGTAACATCATTTAAAAACATGTGCTGTAGGTTTTTTAATAGGTGTCCTTTACTTCATTAAAAAAAAAGTTTCCTTCTATTTCTATTATTAGTTTATCAGGGATTTTGATCATGAGTAGATGCTTAATTTTATTGAGCGCTTTTTCTATATCTATTGCGTGATGTGGCTTTACTTCTTCAATCTATTAACTCTGTTAATTGACTTTCCAAAGCAAATTAACCTTATATTGTATTTTTGTGATGAACCCAACATGGCAATGCTGTATTGCTCTTTTAATACATTACTTGGATTGTTTTGTTAATTTTTTTGTAGGAATTTGTAGGAATTTGCTGTCATTAATGCAGTTGTCCTATAACTGTTTTCTTGTTCTCTCCATATATGGTTTTGGTGATCAGATAATGCATTCTCATGAAGTGAGTTGAGGATTGCACCTTCTTTTTTGGTTATCTTATTGTTACTTATTTATATCATGGTGTGAAAATATGTTCCGTATGGTAACCAGAACTTTAAAAATTTTAAGGCTTATTTTGTGGACTGGAACTTCATTGATTTTAATAGTTATTTCATGTGAATGTAATTTTTTTTTTTTTTGGTCAATTGTTGGATACAACAACTTTTACTGATCCTGCTTATGATTTTGAGTTTCAAGGAAAGAGACCTAAGAATCAGAGTGTGGAGAATGTTCCCTAAAAACAACAGTCTGATTTGCCAGTACATCTTAATGGGCAATAAAATGCTAGGCCCTGTCAACAAGGGAATGCTGCTCCAGCAACTTTGAGTAATATGCAGAAAGGGAAGATATGGTAATGGTTAACAGAGGGTATTCTTTTAAATAGCTCAGCAATTTATTTTTATTTTTTTAAGATTTTATTTATTTATTTGAGAGACAGAGCACAAACCAGGGAGAGGGGCAGAGGGAGAGGGATTAGTAAGCTCCCTGCTGAGCAGGGAGCCTGATATAGGGCTGGACCCAGGACCCTGGGATCATGACCTGAGCTGAAGGCAGATGCTTAACTGACTGAGCCACCCAGGGGCCCCTTAAGTAGTTCAGTAATTTAGATTAGTAAAACATGTAATTAAATTATTATACCATATAGCTTAGATGAGTACAGTAACCAGGCGCCAACATGAACCCCAATAATACCACCATAATGCAGTTTCCTTCTCCACTGAGCAGGGCTGACCTCTATAACCAGCAGTATATTGTGATTGATGTGTGACTTCCAAAGCTAAGTCATGAAAATATTGCAGCTTCTGCCCTGCTTTGTTGGATCACTTACATTAGGGAAGTCACCTGCCATTTCCTAAGGACACTCTAACAGCCCTATAGAGAGGTTTATGTGGCAATGACCTAAAGCCTCCTGACAACTGCCAGTGAGGAACTAAGACTTCCTGCCATCAGCCATGATGAGTGGGTCATTTTGGAAATGGATAATCTAGCCCTGGTATAGCCTCCAGATGACTGCAGCCCTGGCCAGCTTCTTCACTGAAACCCTTAGAGAGACCTTCAGCCAGAAGCATTCGGGCAAAAGTTTTCTGGATTTCTGATGCACAGAAATTATGTGAGAACATCAACATTTATTAATGTTTTAAGCTGCTAAGTTTTGGGTAACCTGCCCACATAACAATAGATAGCTAATACTGTGAGATTCAGAATGCTCTGGAATTCCACAAGAGATCATGTCTAATTTGGGGGTTCCAGGAATAATTTAAGGAGGATGTGGGAACAATAAAACAAATGTTGGTCTCAATATTGGTTATTGCAATTTATAATTAAGGCATAGAATTAAACAATGACTGAAAGGGGGGGGCACCTGGCTGGCTCAGTCGGAAGAACATGTGACTCTTGATCTCAGGGTCATGAGTTCAAGCCCCACACTGGGGATAGAGATTTCTTAAATAAATAAATAAACTTTAAAAAAAAGAAGAAATGACTGTAGGAGGACAGCTATAACCCCATGAACTTGGAAGGACTGATGTATGAGGACAGGCTAAAATGAAGGACTCAGCAAAGCCCTGTAAAGAATGAAAAGGCATGATCATCAAAGTCCACAGAGTTGTGTTTAAAACAGATAATTAGGCTTTTAAATTCAAATTCCAGAATATCAGGATGAAGGACCACAATAAGTCTGAACGATGATGTAGTTTTTAGGAGCCAATACACAATGTCCCTTTTTCCCCGGGGTCCTCATTCAGAAACAATAGAGAAATAAGCTATGATCAATGCATGGAAATCAAAATGTCATTTTTATTAGTGATCAGGCTAAACATAGGATGTGGCTTCATACCTGCTTTCGAAAGGTCTTCTTTATATTTCCTGCTTGGATTAGACCAATTTATATGACTAGTCATGGTTATCACGTAACGACAGGAAGAAAGGCAATCAATGAAACGTGCTCAATTCTTCCTCAATAACTGGCCTATTAGATAAATGACTGCTTTCTCTTCCAGAAGGAGTGAATCAAGAGTAGGACAGGAAGTCAGTCTTTCCCTAACTGGAGTTCCTCTACATGTAAATTTGAGGCTTAATAAATGGGATATGTTTAGGAAGATGGAAGAGAGTGCTACTTTGCTTAGCAGAAAGTTGATGTATGACTTGGAATTCTATTTCAAAGCAGTAATTCAATTTTAAATGGATTCTGTTAAATTTATGGTGATGGTGCTGACTAAGCATAATGTCACTTTCTAAAGTATTATCCCAAGGAATGGGCAGAAACAAACCACAAGCACTGGAATAAATAACAAGATTGAAGTTTTTGTAAAGTAACATAGGCATGCTTGATTTGGAAATTGCTGTAAAGCGCTAGGATAAGGCATAGGGGATCTTCATTTGCTTGGCTCATGAACCTCTGTGAGGGTCTAATGAAACTTTCAGAACGTCTACCTAGCAAATAGATTTATACAAAAATGTCTTCTAGAATTTTCTTTTAGGGATGGGAATAGATGATGTACATATCAAAGCCTATCCATGGAATCAAGTATTGCTGCTCTGGGAAGAAGACTTTAAAATCATTCATATATGAGTTAGGGTAGGGAGCAAAGGCAAAGGGACTGTCTCAGCCTGTGGTATTGAGCTGCAGTGATGAGAGGTCTGCAATAGAGAACAGTTATGAGGAACAATGGCCCCGGATCATTATGCTTAAGAGCATTTCCTATTACACAGCCAGGCTTTTCAACTAGGAGGAAGGAAGTAGGGAAATAGCACACCATACTCTACATCATTTTCTTGAGTTTCTTACTCTGAAATGGAGCCCATTTTGAACTACATCCTTTGGGCATCACCAAATAAGAGCTGGAAAGGAATAGTCAAAATCGTGAGATGTCTAGTTTGGCCTAGGTCTGTAGCATTGCTTCTCAATTGATTAGAAAGGAAAATGAAATGTTAGGATTTTTATCTTTAATCTTTGGGACTGTCATCAAGAAGAGCAATCATATCCAACAGAATGAAAATGCAACTGCTATTCTCAACTGTAGTCTGAATTTAAGTCTGGCTTAGGATAGAAACCCATATATCATTGGTATAATTTTTCTAAAGCTATTTATTTAATGCATACATTCTAAGTGAACCTTGCCATTCCGGGTCTTGGAAAAGTGCCTTTTTGATGCAGAACTTTAATTTCTTCATCAGTAGCAACTATTTACCTGGAAAGTCATTGGACTTGGAGTTAAACATCTAACGTTCTGGCTTGAAATTTCAGGAAAACCATTTTGTCTCCCTGAAAATATGCATATGAAATGAGGATAATTATATCTTCTTAGGGACTTATAGGGATTAGAAAAAAATATATACCAGAATGTTAAAATGGGATTTTTTTCTATCTCAGTTTCGGCTGTGACCTCAGAAAGCTGAGGAAAAATAGAAGTAGGTGGCAAGTATTTCTTCTTATATTCCAAAGTGAGAGGCTAGACTCATGTGGTTGTTGCAAAGGGGTTTCCTAAAAACTGATTTTCCCAACTCGAATCCAATAAAAGGATAGATGTAGATAGAGTAGGTGAAGAAGGAGAATTTCTATGGAATGAGTTATTGGAGAACAGTGGTATTTTTCCTCCTCCTTCATATTCCGGGGTGTGGGAGAGCCTTCCAGAAAACACCTTCAATGGCTTGACACATGCCCATGGAAGCAGGCAGGCCTGAGAGAACAGTGAGAGTTCTCTCCGGACAAGAACGAAGAGATGGTGACATAAGGAACAGCTTCAGTTTGTGACCGGAATCAAAGGGGTGGGTTTTCTGTGGAGCAGAGGCAGAGCAAGTATGTGGGTAGAGTTGGCCTAGGCTCACTATAAAAGGCACTTTCCCTGAGGGGCTTTGCTGCCAGGGGTGATGGTGAGGTGGCCTCAGTAGGATGCTGGTGGTGGCATCAAATGAAGAAGTTGGGAAGGGAGGGTGAAGATGAGGGGCAAACTGACCTATCAGGGGAGAAAGATTGCAAGAAGCAAGGATATTTATATCAATGTTTCCAGTGGGGGTTATGTGATGACCCCCTAAATATCCCATAGTAAGGAATCAGCTTTCAGCATTTACTGAGGCCAGAGAGCAGTAAAGCCAGGGCATAGTAGTATCATTCGAGTCAGAGTTTTCTTTAACTCCCTGCACTGCCATCCTCAAGACCAGGGAAGCAGAAGGCAGCCCATTGTCCTAGGAGAAGTGGTAAGGAGAAATTGATTACAAGCAAACCCCTTCCCATTGCAGCTTTACAGCTTGAATGGGGCCTAAGCAGGGGAGAAGAGGAACTTTAATCATATTTATGGCTTGGGCTAAGATATAAGAATAGTTATTTGAATGACCAAAATATGGTTGTTTTCTAATAAAAATGACAAGAGGGGTCTTTATTATTTCAATGGGACCACTGGAGTCATAGTACCTACCCTTATTTTTATTTAAGAGGTAGGAAGCAACTCCTACTGAATAGGTTAGAATGTAAGTACATGGGGATTAAAATTGTTTTTCTGAGTATGTCCCATGGAGTCCTTCTCTTTGAAGTAAGTGGTTTTAATAACAATGTACTGGAGCGAAGTTTATTGACCTGAATCTGTACAATGTGCATAATTCTAATGAGCATAATTACACTTCCGTCTCGCTTGCCAGAGTCAATCTCTGCCTTTCCTCATTTGACTTTCAGTCCAGGAGGCTAACCTGTTTGGATCAGATAAAAACTCCTTTGCTCTCTGGCTTCGGTTTGGGTTAGGCAATGGGCAACCTTGGAAAGAGACTAGAACAGAGGAAGTGAGATCAGGATAATTCCCCCTGCCTCCTTCCTTGCCAGGTCACTTCCCCTGACTGAAGGTCACTGCTGCTTTCAACCCATTTGACTGTTCAGGACTGTCTCTTGGACTTCTGGAAACCTCTCCCTTCCTTATCTCTTTAGATCCGCGTCTCAGGCTGTTGCATCATCCATTACAATTCCCCTCTACTCAGTCTTTTGTAAATCTTGTTGTGAACAAACCCTTCTCAAATTTTCCCATTTCAAATGTGCTGCCTGTTTCCTGCAGAAACCCTAACTGACACAATAATGCTGACCTCAAGATATTAGAGAATTCAAGCAATAAGAGTCATGAAGATGCTTATAGTAAGTAAATGTAAGTAATTAGTATTGTTTTCTTTTCCATAAGGTATTCTCAGCATGGCATGAAGGAGTGAGGGAAAAGAGTTTTTAGAGGAATTCCAGGCCAGTTTTTAGCATCTTCTAATATTAAAGGGTCATTCATACAGTAGATGCTATTTTGCCAGGGATATAATCAGAGCTGCTTCATTTTATTCGCATAAATGAAAAACCATTCATTAACTGCAGGCTTTAAACAAATGAACTGAATGAGGAAAATACTTTGGACTTCAAGGCATGGTTAACTTTGCCCTGAGAATTAATTTGCACATCCATTTGAAAATGAAGCTGGTGTCAAATTGACTTAGAAAAAAAAGTTAAGCATCATACAAAATAGGAACCAATAGGTGCTGCCTTGCTTCATTTTAATAGGATCTGATATAGACTTTGCACTGTTTATCTTTTCATGATTGTTTTTGTTTTTATTTTTCCCCAACTGTTCATTTATCTTTCCGTTTCCATCTCTTATGAAGTTTTTCAAAAGTAAAGTGTAAAATTTTCTTTTCTATTTTATAATAATTAAAAATAAAATAATGTGTGCCATTTGCTTGGAGTTAGAGTTTTTTTTTTTAAGATTTTATTTATTTATTTGACAGAGAGGAGAGAGATCACAAGTAGGCAGAGAGGCAGGCAGAGAGAAAGGGGGAAGCAGGCTCCTCGCTGAGCAGAGAGCCCGATGCGGGGCTCGATCCCAGGACCCTGAGATCATGACCTGAGCTGAAGGCAGAGGCTTTAACCCACTGAGCCACCCAGGCGCCCCATGAAGTTAGAGTTTTTAAATATGGAATCATGTACCAATATAATTCAGGGATCCATACATGGGATGGGAAAATGTTACATCTTCAGTTTCATTATCCTCTAACTGAAATATAGCAATTCTTTCACTTATGAATGCAGGGAACAAATCACAATAACATTAGGAGTACCTAGACCTTTGTTACAAATAGAAATCACAGATACGTTCAGATCACATTTCAATTGTTGTAGATACTTTGAATTTGCTTTTATGTTCAGCACTACTTGAAATGATTGTTTTTTAGAATCGTCTCTTAGAACTTGTTATTTTATGTATTAATAAATAAGCATATATGTTATATACTAATTAATTTTAAATTTTTTGATAATTCTAATTCTACATATTGGTAATCTTTGAACTCTTATGAATATTATCCACTTCAGAACAATAATATGAGAAGGAGTCCATAGGTTTCACCAAACTACCAAAGTGGCCCATGACCCAAAAAAGTTTATGAGTCCCTGGATTAGGTGATGGATGAAATCTTGGGGCTTCAGTATGACAATGGATCTTGGACCTATGCCCTTCTGCGGGCGATTATGAGAAAGTAGATAATGCATGCCTGAGAAGGATAAAACTTGAAAACCACAGACGTTTATAAGCCACAAAGAAAGTGTGAACACTCACACACACTCATGTTAAAGTAATATGATAATTCTTAATTTTGTGAAAATTTCAAAAATAAATAGGGAAGAGGTTAAAGCTACCTGGATTAGTGTACCAAGGCTATTGTCTTAAATATGATAACAGAGCAGCAAATAACCTTATGTATGACTCTCCCAAGCAAAATTATTATAATTGTTATGAATCCTTTTTATAAAATAGTTGCAAAACTCTAAACTATGTCTTTTTATACTAAATATGGGAAAATGCACATTTTTTCCCTGTCACTTTATTATACACATTTCAGTGATACAAAGATATTTTTGTAACAGATGATTGAAAATTTTAATCTTTAATCTTGAGTTACCATTACACTTTGAAAAAATCTAAAATTGTTTTCTATTAAAACTCAAGAAGGTGTAGAGAAATATTTTATGCAAGAGCATATTTATTTTCCGTTGTTTTCCACCTTCCTAATATACAAATCGAATTTAGGGGCGCCTGGGTGGCTTAGTGGGTTAAAGCCTCTGTCTTCAGCTCAGGTCATGATCTCAGGGTCCTGGGATCGAGCCCCGCATCAGGCTCTCTGCTCAGCGGGGAGCCTGCTTCCCCCTCTCTCTCTGCCTGCCTCTCTGCCTACTTGTGATCTCTCTCTCTCTCTGTCAAATAAATAAATAAAATCTTTAAAAAAATTAATATTTACTTTGAGATCAAGAATGGAATCCATATTAAAAAAAAATAAGTCCTGAAAAAAACTTCCCACAAGATGTGCCCTTTGAATTTAATTTGAAAGAGTAAAACATCAACTATTGAAAATAAAAATATAAAATGCAAAAATAACTTACATCTACATAAGAAAATTATTAAGATGCATACATATTCTAAATAAATTCTAAATAGAACAATCCTGAGATTGGAGCTCACCTTTGTTGCTATGCCAGTGAGTACAGAAAAGCCTAGTCTCCATATTCTAATTCCAGAGGTGAAGCAAGATTAAAAAGTCTGGATTAAGGGAAAGCCTCAATTTTTCGAGCTCATGGGGAAACTACTGTGCAAATGTATTAGTTCTACTTAACTCATTTCTACCTTCTGGAAGTAGTCAGAAGTGAAGAGAAGGTAAAACAAAAGGAAATCGAAAACTATGATTTTTGACTTCCTAAGATCATCAGTTACTCTACTAAAATCCTTTTTTGCTTTATATACATTGGATGGAACCATCACTGCCTAGCCTCAGAGATACTGATTGAGTTTATTGGGTTTTCCATGGTTTTTGAACATCACAGTTTTGAACATAGTTTTTGAACACCGTGTTCCTGTGTGCTCCTTCCCAAGTTCACTTCTTATCCTGCTTCTTATCTGTATCTGATATTAAGCCCACACCATGCTATTAAGCCCTCACAAGAACATGCTTCACAAGAATATTCAAGCCTATAAATCATCTCTTAGATTAGTTCCTCTCCACAAAATAATTGTTCTTAATCCACTTAACCTTTCAAAAGCAGTACTAGTTATTTCAGTCAAAATTTGTTATTACCGCTGAATATAAAAAATTATCTCTTTTTACCGCTTCTGGAAAATTATTGAAAAACACCCATCATCGCCTCAAGTAGTGATTCCCTCTGTTCTATTTGTTCCCACTGAACTCTCATTAGATTAATTTATACGTTATAATTGCTCATTCTGCTCTCCGTCTCTTTTGATATATTCTGAAGGCATTTCGTTACCCTTCTCATATGATGAATTCATTTACTGTTTGGCCATATCTGATCTACAATTTCTTTCATTGTGTAGTGTGTTTTTTTTCCCCCCTGATTTTATCAGGGGATATTTCAGATATCTGCCAAATAGAATTGTATAAAAAGCTCCCAAGTATCCCTCATTCTAAGTCAACAATCACTAGTTAGGCAAATCTTGCTTCCCCCATTCCATTCTCATTCCTGTACTATTCTAAAGCAAGTCCAAGATAAATACATTCAATTAAATTATTAAATGAGAG
Source organism: Potos flavus (assembly GCA_028534135.1). Taxonomy (NCBI): domain Eukaryota; kingdom Metazoa; phylum Chordata; class Mammalia; order Carnivora; family Procyonidae; genus Potos; species Potos flavus. The sequence goes on from JAPYYM010002773.1 coordinate 11,477, forward strand.
TCTCTCTCATTTTTAATGTAACCACAGTACCATTTTCATATTTAAAAGTACACTATAATTACTTAAAATCATCAAGTAGCCCTTCTTCACATTCACAATTGTTTCTTACAAAGTAATTTTTTTAATGTGACTGGTTAATAAATGTTTTATTCTGCTTTAATCTTTAAGATGCCCTTTCCCTTCCATCTCTTTCTTTTTCTTCAAAACCTTGTAATTCATTTATCGACGAAACTGGATTATTCATCTTGCAATTTCCTATAATCTGACGCTTGCTGACTCCTTGCAGTGTCTCTGAAATGCTTTCTTGGTTTTCCATATTTCCTGAAAATCCACCTACTAGCTGGGTCTAGGGGCAAGGCTCTTTTTTCCTTTTGACGGATTTTTGCCAATTGAATACACACAAGAA
>JAPYYM010002774.1:0-11882 GCA_028534135.1 Potos flavus
GGGACCAAAGCCGCGAGGTCTAGGAAACTGGTTTCTGGTGGCTGCCCGCGCCGCGACTGGTGTCCGGGCTCCGGTCCGCGCGGGTGCGCTCAGATTCCCGCCCCAAGCGGCCGCGTTCTCTCCGGCCTCTGGGCGGAGGGCGCCTCCGGTTCTCTCCCCCTCGCGCGGGACACAGGGCGTGAGCCGACGGCGTTAACGCGGGCGGAGAACACAGCGCTCGTCCCGCCCGCCGCTCTTTGTGTCTGGAGGCCCCAATGCCGTGCTCTGGCAGCCTCCAGGCCGAGCAGCAGATTTCTAAAAGTTCCGATTTTGTGCTCTGCCGCTCTGCGGCTTGCCGGGAGCCGGCCCCTCCCCCCGCGGTCTGTCTTCCCGTCGCTTCGGATTCACTTTTCCGCAAGTCCTACCTTCCGGAAAGTGGTTGATCCTCTGCTCTTAGAGTTGCTGTTTTTCTTCTCTTCTATCTCCTGCTAAGTTTGTAGTTGTTTAAAGTGGTTTGATAACTACCTAGCTGAACTTCTGGGATCAGTCACTATCTCCGCCTCCTACTTCTCCGCCATCTTCTTTTGGATCGACAAACCTAAATTTGAATGGTCATTTCATGACATAATAGCTTTGTGACCTGAACAATTTGCATAACATTTATACCATCTATGAACTGGAATGTATAATATTGAACAACCCAAATTAAAATTAGATCACTGTCCTAAGCATTTGACTTTTAATAAGGTTTATTCATAAAGTCTATTGTATTTAATAGCCACAACTGCATGCTAGATGGGTATTGTTATAAGTTTTATTTTGCAGAGATCAAGGTATTTTAACTATTTGCTCAAAACAGAAAGAGGAAATGTTAAACTCAGTGACATTGGTCTTCAACAGACCATGGATTACTGGACCCTGAAGTTCTGGTCAAGTCTCCATCACACACTGAGCTCATTTCTAGTCCTGCACTTTCCCTCCTGTTTGACAAGTTTCTGATTTTTTGTATTTCTCTCCTTAGTAGGTTTTTGAGAATGGCAACTATGTTTTGACTTAATCACAATTTAAAGTGGAATATATTTATAGGTGACTCCCAGATTTGTATTTTCTATCCATATTCTCATGTTCAACTATGTATTTTACTTCTCCACCTGGGTATAATAAAACAGCTTCAAAATGAGTACATCATAACTAAGTCGAAAGCTCCCCTGCTTTTGGCTCTTTCTCACTATTCTCGATATCACGAAATGGAGCAGGCACCATCCTAAATCCTGCCCTTTCTTTCACCAACTGTATGTAACCTATACGCAATCTGTAGATTTTACCTTTTAGTTATCTCTCTAGTTTACCCACTTCTTCCCATTTTAATTTCCTGCTACCTGCATACTGCTGAGACATCTTCCTTACTAGATGGAGAGATATTTATTAAATTAATTGAATACCTCTTCCATTATACCCTCTATCTTACATTACTAGGGGCACACAATTTTTAATGCGCTGTGGAACATATGCTTGTCTTATCTGCTTTAAGAAATGCAATTATTTGTCCAACAATTATTGAGACATTGGGGGAACAGATGTGAAGGAAACAATACCTTTATAGAGTTTATATGCTGGTGGTCCAATTCAGTTAACTGGTAGATGTTCACCATGTGATAGTATCTATTATTTAACAAAATAAGTCAATAGTGGGGGGAAAGGTCACTTTCAGCAAGTTGGTTGCAAAAAATCAAATCTATCTCAATTAAGCTATAAGCTTAATGGCTATGTGTTTTTATTTTACTTGGATTTTTGGTACTAAATTGATGTGGTTGCAAAGCAACTTTATCTAAACAGTGGTACAGTGAAGAAGGAGGAAAGAGTTTATATTGTTATTTGCTAAATTACAAATAAGTTAATCTGTGTATAAGAAAGGAAAGAATCCATGGGTGAATTTTAAAGAGGCTGACAGCTTATAACAGAAGCCAAATAGTCTTCAAATGGTACAGTCCATTTTAGATGATGGGCCATTTTCTTTAAAATTATTAGAAGAGCCAGAGGATATATAGAATTTAAAGATATGGTTGGAAATAGAATGTTTTCCTTTCTGCTTGGGAATGCATGAACATCTCTGAACTCCAAGTAAACTGGAGCTTAATGATCTGGAAAAACATATGGGAAATGAAAAGATTTCTTAGGAATTGTTGATAAGCATGATCAGAGACTTAGATAACCAAGGAAAGATGGGGACTCTCCTATTCTGAGTTAACAATAAAGCAACAATTCTTTTTTACTTCTATAGGACAATTGAAGTGTTTAAGAGTAGATATGATAAATAAGAATAGAAGTATTAATTTTTCTGCTCAAAATTGTAAAGGGGCAGTTTACTATAGTGAGAATAGCACAGTGCAATAATGTCTGGCATTTGGTGTCCCACTGGAACTCAGTCCATAGACACCATGATATTGTGAGCCAATGACTCAAGGGATTTACTCTTGAGGTTATTTCTCTGAATTACTGTAATTTCTCTGAATTCTGTGTGATTACTGAAAGATAGCATTTTTCTACTGCCTATTGCATTACAATGGGATAATCAGGATGAATTTAATTGGTAATGTTTTGGACAGTGTCAAGGTAAGCTCCTGATGTCTTAGTGAATCCTTACATGAGAGGAGCAAATTATGACCGCAGGGCTCTTGTGCATGACCATGTCCCAGCATCCTCTCCTACAGACATTTTAATGAGCTACACATTTTCCATGGAGGGAAGATGGTAAATCTCTTACCCTTCTGGGGACGTGATTATGTCACATCAAGTGGACTTTTTTTTTTCCTCTTTCCTAGCTTAAGCTATTTCCCCATCGCAGAGGTAAGTCACTGGGTTTCTAACTTCCAAGTTCTTTTTCTTAGAAGTGTAGTCACTGAGGTTAGCTCACTTTCTTCTAACATGTTCTCAAGCAAGTCCTGACATCTAGTCTAGAAACCATTTAATTTTTTACCTTACGTGGAATGAACATTTCCATGTTGTACCACATACTGCATGGACCAGGATCAACCACTTTTAGAGCTGTTGTAGAGAGATTCAGGCCCCAGAGAGGTAGTTTTCTAGCCGTTGTGTTACTTTGCAAGCATAACTGAGGGTCAGACTTCACCTGTGGTCCCAACTCTCAATGATGGCTTCAACATTTTTTCATACCTTTCCAGGCAATGGTGAGAGATTAGGTATCATCTCTCTGGGCATACTGCTATCTGGTTTAGGTGGCAGTCAGTGACTGGAATCTGCTGGAAACAACCCAGACGCCTCCTTTTCTTAGAACCTTCCATGCGGTTCCTAGATAGTCCTTTCTGGAACCTTAACCTGGGGACACCTTTTTATTTCCTCTCAAGACACAGGCAGCTGAAAATACTGCAGACAAGAAGGTAACTCCTGAGGCCAGAATGAATGTTCTTGGCCTGAAATAGGTACATTTACATTTATGGTCAGGTTCCATGTTTTATGGCACATAGATCAAACTATGAAATTAAAGCAATTCAGCGTCATGAAGTCTGAATTTCAGGCTAATCTTTTCATGTTGTCTTTGACTCTTCAAAACCAAACAGAAAATATCTCATAAAATTCTTTTTATTTCATTCTCTCTCTCTCTTTTCTATACCCAATATCCCTTCTGCTCAAAAGTGGCAATGACTGGGTTTAAATTATTCATTCCTGATCTTTCTATATTCTTCAAATGGAAAAAAAATCATCCTATCCAAGTATTTTTGCATATAATAAACATTTGTGAAACATCTTACTGGGCTGTGGAGACAAATCTCATTGAATTAAAAAGGAATTAATTGAGGATATACATTATTTGCTCAACCAACAGATCTTAATTATGACTACAAATAAATTCTCAAAAATTCGGGTCCAAAAGGAGATTAATATATGGCACGCATGTCCACTTACCACCCTCTTTGCTGCATTGTCCACTTGCAGCCACAGTCTCCTGACCTGCTCTGCGGCTACGCTTAATTCTATAGACAATGAAGATGCTTGTATTTTACATCAGCGTGCTCCCTCCTTTCATGGCACATCTCATAATTTCCTCATTTTAAGAGAGCATTTGAATTCAATTTTTTAAAAGATTTTTTAATTAATTAATTTATTGTTTGTTTGTTTATGTATTTATTTTAGAGAGAGCAGGGGGAGGGGTAGAGGGAGAGAAGCAGAGTGCCCGCTGAATGGGGAGCCTGACGCTGGGGCAATCCCATGACCCCAGGAATACAAACTGAGCCCAAACCAAGAGCTGGTTCCTTAACCAGCTGAGCCACCCAGGTGCCGCTGAACTCAATTTTTAAAAAATTGCTTTTGAGTGCAATTTTTCTTGTATTAAAAAGTACATCTAGTTAGCTGACAATATTTGTGTCCTTTGGCCTACATTTATTCTATTTGGAAGAGAAAGTTGTTTTTAGTATGTTTAAAAATAAGTTCCTATTTTTGTGTTTTGTAGTTGGATCTTAGAAAGGAAACAAAAGGGAGTTCTACCAGAACAGAGTAGCAGGTTAAATAGTGCATAGCAACAGTTGTCACACATGGGCTCCTCACTACAATAGCATTTTCAACTCATGCCCTACAATCACACAGTGAAGTAATGGATGGCACACTATTCTCAAAGTGAAAATAATTTCACTTAGAGAAGGAGGCATGACATAGGAGTTCACAAAATTTGGAGATCCATGTGGTCTTTCTGATGGAGTCAACTGAGAATGGCAGACTGGAAAGTGACTCTAGAGCTGGAATCTGGTGAATAGGTTCTTAAGGGAGGAATGAGCTCCAGGTGGGGGTGAGCGGCTGTGGGAGTGTCCAGCACAAGCAGGGGCATGGGCTTTATCAATGCTCATATGGTAATCAGGCTGGACACTGTGTCCAGTGGAAACACCCAGACGTTTGCTATATTCTAAGGCAGATACATGAGAGGTATACCCAAAATAGCATTGATTAGGATCATTTCATGGTCTGAGGTTGGCACTATTAGTGGTCTTTAAAAGTGGTGTGTGACTGTGGGGACACAGAAAGCATTACTTGCAAAGGTGTAGAGAACTCTGTCCCATGGGATGCTGCATGTCACCATGGATAGGGTCTAGATAAAGGGACTAAAAGTGCTCACGTTAAAAGGTCTTTTCAGTTGCCAAATGCAAAATTCAGCTTTATATGATAGTTTAGGGGCCAGGCTATAGTGTGTGTTCAGTAGCGAGGAAGACTGGTCTGCACAGAAAGGAGAAACAGAAGCATGATGGGGCGTGGTCAGCATCTGGGGGACTGGAAGGGAAGTTTGGTTGGACCTCAAAAGAAACTCTGTCAGTATTGGTAAAAGAGGCAATGATTAGCATGATTTATTCGATTCCCAAATAGACAATCTCATTGTTTCCATCGTATCACTGTATATTTAAGGAAGTGGTCTTTGTTGATAGATATTTTCTGCTTTAATTAAGAAAACAGTGATAGTATTTTGTAATGCAGGTGTTTTACAGTTTTGTAACAAAACATACAAATTGTTTATAATATAGTCTCTTAATTTGTTGTTTTATATGAAAATTATTAAATTATTAAGCTGTTTCTGAAATATTTTTAAAAATTATCTTGTTAATTTTGTGTTATATGTAATATGCTATTTTTTATACTTCTGGGGGGATGTTATATTAATATTCATGATTGCTTTCGTTTATTATGCTATGTAAAATATTTGTTTTTACTAGGTTGTATTTTCTGGCATTTTTCTAACTTATTTATCTTACTTATTTTTTTCTCATTTTATCTTTTTTAAAAGAAGTATTAAAAACTATACTTACATTTTAATATTCAGATTTTTAAAAAATAATTCATTTAATAATCTCCAGTTGAAATTTTGGCATCCTCTTTCACCTAAATTTCTGTTATTTATTTAAGTTTTACAGCAATGAGTTAGAGAATATAATGAGAGAAATTTCTATTCTCCACATAATTGAGTTTTTCATTAAAGCTTAATACCTGGTCATTGACACAAACTTTATTATATGACCAGTGTTTTGCATATTTTATGTGTTTATTTGATGAGAATTTAATAGGGCTATGTCTTATTGTGGATTAACATATAGCTATAAAGTAACTGTGAGAATTAGTACTTTAGCTTGCATTTTAGCTTTCATAGCGTTAAACTTTATGTCAAAATTTGCTAACTTTGAAAACTTTAAGATATATTATGTTTTTGACTCTTTCATGTCATCTTTCATTGTAACTCCCTCTTTCTCCTTTATTCCATTCTGGGCAAGTTACTCAGGCACATCTTTTACTCAGCTTTGTTTTCACTTCCTATATACAAATTAGGATGTAACCACTCGATACGTCCTTAATTGTTTTCTACAGCCAGTTTCCCTTTTAAAATCAACTGTTGTTTTGAATCATTTGTTTTAGTAACTCCTCATTGTCTTAAATTGCTTGAGTGCGAAGAACTACTGTTTGCTTCCTAAATATTTATAATGGTTTTTGGAAAAATTCTTCAAGTGATTGTTCTTCACTGAACTTTTGTTTCTTGAAGGTCCCACCTTTTCCTTTTTGTCCTTGTCCTTGGTCTTGTTTCGTATTTTAGTTGAGATGTGCAAAACCTAGGTCCATTGTTTTTATATTTCTTAAATACCCATCTTTGGATGTACATAGTGATCTAAGCTTATTTTTTCCCAAATATACTAAGACCATTTGTCTTTCCTTTTCTTTCTTTTTTTCCCCTGGATGCTTTTTTTTTGTTTTCCTCATTAAGCAGATTTATTTATAGTGAACATATTAATTAATATATATTAAATACACTTTTATATACTTTAAACTGAGGCATGTTTTATTAAACTACTTGCTATACATGATCTTTTTTCCACTCCATCTTTTTAAATTAGGGAATATATTTTATTCATATTTGAACAATTACTATTTGTGGTACACAAGTCAGAAGAATAAAATGGTGAATGGCAAAGTCTCATCTCTTTCCCAGAGGTCCACCACACCCCTGCTGTGAGCAGCTTCCTGTGTATCTGCATATATAGGGACATATGACTATAGATTCCTCTAAATTAGGCAGATTTTTTATCTCTGCTTTTAGTTTTAGGGGAAAAAATGCTCTTGATAAGATATTGATTGAAAAAGAGAGTGCAGAAGCTTCTGTTTAAATCATTTGTGTTAGCCACATATACCTTTATGGTCTCAGCCATGAACTGCCATTCTTGTTTTTTAATTTTAATTTTTATTTAAATTCAATTTAGTTAACATACACTGAATTATTAGTTTCAGGGGGTAGAATTTAGTGATTCCTCAGTTACATATAACACCCAGTGCTCATTCCATTAAGGGCCCATCACCCAATTGCCCCATGCCCCGACCCACCTCCCCTCCAGCAATCCTCCGTTTGTTTCCTGTAGTTAAGAGTCTCTTATGGTTTGCCTACCTCTCTGTTTTCATTTTATTTTATTTTTCCTTCTCTTCCCCTATGTTCATCTGTTTTGTTCTTGGATTCCACAAATGAATGAAAATCATATGGTATTTGTGTTTCTCTAACTTATTTCACTTAGCATAATACCCTCTAGTTCCATGTCATTGCAAATGGCAAGATTTCATTTTTTTTTGATGGTTAGGTAATATTGCATTATATGTATATATATATATATATATATTCCTTATCCTTTCATCTGTTGAAGGACATCTGGGCTCAGTTTGTGGATATTTTGGATATTTCTGCCATAAACATTGGGGTGCAGGTGCCCCTTCAAGTCATTCTGTTTGTATCTTTTAGATAAATAGCTAGTAGTGCAATTGATGAGTCATAGGGTAGTTCTATTTTAACTTCTTGAGGAACCTCCATACTGTTTTCCAGAATGACTGCATTCCCACCAACAGTGTAGGAGGGTTCCCCTTTCTCCACATCCTCGCCAACACTTGTTTCCTGACCTAATTTGAGCCATTCTGACTGGTGTGAGTTGGTATTCCATTGGGGTTTAATTTGTATTTCCCTGATGGAAAATTATGTGAAACATTTTTTCATGTGTCTGTTGGCCATTTTTATGTCTTCTTTGGAGGAATGTTTGTTCATGTCTTCTGCCCATTTCTTGACTAGATTATTTGGTTTTTGGGTGTTAAGTTTGATAAGTTCTTTCTGTTTTTCCAAATGAATCATATATAGGATGGCACTTAGAGATGAGGGCTTCACTCTTTCTGTTTAAGTTTCAACATATTGGGCACATATACGTGGAATATGATACATAAGTTTACACGTTCCATAGTTTTAGGACTGTTCCTGTTTAGAATATTCTCTTTCTACTCCGTGTTTGATGTGTCTAAGCTATAAGATTCGAAGAGAAAAGTTCTGGAAATACTACATTCATTGACAATATTTACAACTTAATAATGTTTCTATAGAACTAATTTAAAAACCTTCAAAGCTTAGTAATGTATGATGTTCTTAATGAGTAATGAGGATTTTTAACGTCTTGAGGAACGTCCAACCTGTTTCCAGAGGGATGCACCAGTTTGCATTCCCACCAAGAGCCCAAGAGGATTTCCCTTTCTCCGCATCTTTGCCAACACCTGTTGTTTCCTGTGTTGTTGATTTTAGCAATTCTAATATAGGCATGTTTAAGTAGATGGCAGAATAGCATGTGTTTGAGGCAGCTCCAAGTTGGAGGAAGATTGATAAGGCCTGAGCATTCATTCATTTGGTAATGATATCTAGTATTAACTCTACTATTGAGTAGAGACGTGTTAGTCTCTTTAGGGCAAATGAAATAGGTATGAAATGGTGAATGTGATTTGGATGAATTGCCGACTAATTTTTGAGAGGCTACTTTTTGCTGAGCAATCTAAGGACAGGTGCTACAAAATTATATTATATATGACCCCTGGCCTCATGAATCTCAGAAGCTGTTGTGAACAGATACATGCACAACTTAGTCATGTGAACAAATAGAGAAGATGTTGTATATTACTCAGTCAAGTGCAAAAAAAAAAATTAACCCATTAGCTAGTTTCCCATACAAATAAGGACAAATGTTTTGGAGTGTAGTATTAAAGTATGATACTGAAGGAAGTTTCATTGGTAGCTGCAGTGTAAAAGAAGTACTTACCTTTTTATGATGAAATCATGATTACTAGCTTGCTAGGTACTATTATTTTGTAAATTGTGCCATCATTGGAAATAAAATATCCCCTTAATTAGTTGTTTCCAAAACAAGAGCCACATTTTGCATTCACACTTTGAGCTGATGACTAAAGTACACATGATTCCAGGAAAAAGAAATCTAAAACCTTATGGATAGGATTTCATTTCCTAAAAATTGATTATAGAGCCTGGAGTATCCTGAGTCTCTGAAAAAAATGAGTAGGCCAAAAAAAAAAAAAAAAAAGTAAGAAATAAACACACTGAGAAGGAAGAAAGATCGTGTATAGAATTAACTGGAGCAAGAAATAGACTGGAGTGTTTCCCTTCTACACTTGCTAAGTATATGTGTGCCTTTGACTGGGTCACGCAAGCTCTCAGGACTTGATTTTTAAAGTAATGCCATTTAAAAAAAATGTGATGACCATTACATCTGCTATATATTTTTTAAAGATTTTATTTATTTATTTGACAGAGACAGAGAGATCACAAGTAGGCAGAGAGGCAGGCAGAGAGAGAGAGAGGGGGAAGCAGGCTCCCCGCTGAGCAGAGAGCCCGATGCGGGACTCCATCCCAGGACCCTGAGATCATGACCTGAGCTGAAGGCAGAGACTTTAACCCACTGAGCCACCCAGGTGCCCCATATCTGCTATATTTTTGAAAATATAAACTTATAACTGACTTCCACTATTTTGGGTGATGAAAAATGGTTTTATTCTCTCTTGATTGAAAATTGCTTAAATAAAACCTGTTTTTTTTTTTTCTCCTTTCTATTGAAATTAATTGTGTTTTCTGTCTTTCTGTAACTGGAAAGAATTAATATAAAGAGGTAAATTTTATTGGATGGAAATGATGGTCTAATTTATTTCCTACAAGAGATAATATTGCTTCCCCACACCCCACACAGTTTTACTGAGATATAACTGATACACAAAAATCTTCACATATTTGAAGTATACAGTTGATGAATCCGGACATATTTATGAACTATTATCATAATCAAGGTAATAAATTACCCTCAAAAGTTTCCTAGTTTACTTGTGTCCTCATATGTGTGTGTGTGTGTGTGTGTGTGTGTGTGTGATAAGAATACTTAACATGATTTTCCTACTTAACAAATTTTAATTGCATAATACAGTATTGTTAAATTCAGGCAATATGTTGGACAGTAGTTTTCTAGAATTTATTCATTTGTATGACTGTAATTTTATAACCATTGAGCAACTTCCTATTTTCCTCTCCTCCCATCCCCTGGCCACCACACCATTTTATTTTTTGTTTCTGTAAGTTTAACTGTTTTATATACCTCATGTAAGAAGAGTATTTTTCCTTCTGCGTCTGGCTTCTTTCACTTAGGATAATGCCCTCAAGGTCTATCCATGTTGTTCATTGCAGGATTTCTTTTTTAAGACTGAATAACATTACATTAATATCAAATGATATTACATTAATTAAGGATGAGTAATAAACACCATCTGCATTCACTCATAGATGGACACTTAAATTAGCTGTTGTAAATAATGCTGCAATGAACACAAAGATAAAGACATTTCTTTGCGATCCTGATTTCAATTCTTTTGGATATATGCCAGAAATGGGATTATTAGGTCCTATGACAGTTTTATTTTTAATTTTTTGCGGAACATTGATGTTTTTCATAATGATTGTACATTTTACATCCCCACCAACATCGTACAAGGGTTCTAATTTCTCCAAAACCTTGTCAACATTTCCTATCTTTAGTGTTTTGGTAACATCCATATTTACAGGTGTGATGTGATATTGTATTTTTCATTTGCATTATCTTGATGATTAGTGATGCTGAACACTTTTTCCTATACCTATTCAACATCTGTATGTCTCGTTTGGAAAAATTCCCATTCAAGACTTTACCTACTTTTTAATCAAGTTATTTATTTGTTTATTTATTTTACTATTGTTTCATTTGAGATTCTTATATATTTTGGATATTAACTCCTTATTGGATATTTGTTTTGCAAATATTTTCTCCCATTTCCTAGATGTTTCCTTTTGTTGTCTGTGATTTTTGTGTCATATCTATAAAATCATTGTCAAGACCAATGTCATGAAGTTTTTCCTCCATGTTTCTTCTAGAAATTTAAGTTTTAGAACCTACATTTAAGTTTTCAATACGTTTGGAGTTGATTAATAGTGCATATGCTGTAAGCTAGACATCCAACTTCATTCTTTTGCATGTGGATATTTAGCTTTCCCAGCTCCATTTATTGAAAAGACTATCTTTTCCCCATTATGTATTCCTGATAACTTTGTTCAAGATCCATTGGCTGTATATAAATGGGTTATATCTGGGCCCTGGATTTTATTTTATTTTTTCCCAAATACTTTTATTTTTTCAGTGTTACAAGATTGATTGTTCATGTACCACACCCAGTGCTCCATTCAATACGTGCCCTCCTCAATACCCAACACCAGGCTCGCCCAACCCCCCACCCCCACCCCTCCAAAACCCTCAGTTTGTTGCTCAGAGTCCACAGTCTCTCATGGTTCATCTCCCCCTCTGATTTCCCCCAATTCACCCTTCCTTTCCTTCTGCCAGTGTCCTCCATGTTTTTCCGTATGCTCCACATGCAAGTAAAACATATGATAATTGACTCTCTTTGCTTGACTTATTTCACTCAGCATAATCTCTTCCAGTCCCGTCCATGTTAAAACAAAAGTTGGGTATTCATCCCTTCTGATGGAGGCATAATATTCCATTGTATATATGGACCATATCTTCTTGACCCATTCA
>JAPYYM010002775.1:0-11881 GCA_028534135.1 Potos flavus
TGCTGGTGTTCGTGGCGGTGCGGCTGTGCAGGAGGAGCCGGGCGGCGTCGGGGGGCGGCTGCTCGGTGCCCGAGGGTCCGTTTCCGGGCCACCTGGTGGACGTCAGCGGCACGGGGACGCTGTCCCACAGCTACCAGTATGACGTATGTCTGACCGGAGTCCCTAGGACTGGTGAGTTCAAATTCCTGAAGCCAATATTTCCCAACTTCTTGGTTGAGGACACTGAGAGAGAAATTCAAGACAACCTCTATTGCAGGAATAGCTTTGAATTCAGTTAAAGAGAGTATTTGGTCAAGTCAGCCTCTCCTTAATTTTGGCAAACCTAACTCCCATTGTAATTCCTTTCTTTAAGAAATTTTGTTGTCTAAATTTATATAATATCTCTATTCCAAACTTATGCATGTCCCTGATTGTAGTAAATTTTCCTCCTTTTATTAATATTCATTGGACTTAGCATTTTTAGTTACACTGGTTATGGAGTATGTATATTCTCCATATTTGACCTTCTCTTGGTGATTAATCTTTCCATGACTATAAATTAACTCAAGTAGTTTAAGAAGAAATGTTTCTTTAAATCAACTCCTTACTGTCTTAAAGCTTATATATAATTGTGCATTTCTATATATTTGTGGTATTGTCTTTACCATTAGCTTTATCTTTAGAGTGTTTGAAATTCTTTTAGCTACCTAGGCCTTTTTGACTGTTCTCCAGGCTATGCCCCCTGAAAAGCCATGAGCATATAACTTAACTTGTTTCTCTGAAATTGTACATAAACATGGACTTTGAGTAAAATATTAAAACACCAGAATTGTGACTTTCTATTGTGAACACCATACATGCTAGAATTTTAAAAATTTATTTGACTGCTACTTACCTAGCACACTGTATGTGTTCATAAATACTAATACTAAATTTAAAAAATTTTTCTCATTCATGAGTAATAATTTTCTGAAAATCTTCTGTAATTTGGCACCATGTTCACTAACCAAAACTAAGCCACTGCTTGGTAAAATCCTTTAAAACAATTTGAGAACCTTAAATAAACCTTAAATCCTTTCAAAAGATTCAAGATACGAAGGATATCATATCTTTCTTGTCCTTCCTTTTGCCATATAAATAGAAGTTCAAGTGAAATTTAATGTATATGTTTCTTTTGGTTTTCTTGCAGCTTCTCCCCACCTTTCAAAAGATTCAGAGAATTTCTTCTGAGTTTTGATTATTCTATTCAGGCGTATTCAAGGTTATTGGGTGATAGGAGATTTTCACTTTGCAGACATGAACATCCTTCATCAACAAAATAATGTTTTATTTTTGATGTCCCAGCAGTGTAGCTTTTTATGTAAGTTTATTTTATCAATTATGCTAAACTTTCATTTATAAGAAATAAACATTATTTTGCCATTTTGGACAATAGAATAAAAATAGGAAGTAAATAAGGAATGAACTTACCTGAATTACAATTGTTTTATGTTGTGTTCAGTAAGCAAAGTAAGGTGATCATGTGGTTTCCAGCTAAATTTATATGGATATAAGTGTAAAACCTCTTAGTTGAACTTTTGGCACAATGTGAGCAGTTAAAGAGCTTGCTTTATAATCTAAAATTTTATTTTTAAATCTCAAGGGTCATCCTACTGGATTTAATTATTTGTACTTATCCCATGAATTACTTTTTTTCTCTAAGGATATAATAATACATAAAAAAGGAAAATTACTGGTTAAGTTATTCTTGAAACATAACTTTTAGCCTTCATCCAGTCTAAAAGTTGAAATGAGAAAGTGATAAAAATGAGAACAAAATTAAACACAAGTATATATAGATATAAATATGGTAGTCAACTTTAATGACTACTTCATTTACTAGCTATTTAAATGAATAGCTTTTATATATGATAATGAGAAATCTGATAGACATTTTCACCAGTATACTTCAACATTTCCAAGTTCCCTTTTTTTGTTTATGTCAGAAAATCCAATTTGCATAATTGCCCAAATAAGACTGGCCAAGTAAATACCCGAACCCACCTTTATGAATATCTGTGTAAATTTGTGAATTACTTTGTGTATTATTTTATTGATTACTGTGTGTATTCATAAAGCACAGATCATCCCTTACCATAATGCATGGATCATTCTGTACACCAGACTTTGGTGTAGAATAGATCAATATTTTGAAATTCAATAATTAGAATTTAGTAATAAATGTGATGCAAATAACTTCCACAAAATGCATACCTTATGAAAAATAGGCCAGTTCTGTTGTTGCAAAACAAAAATAAAGAATGGAGGCCAAATATCTTGATAATAACGCTCATTTCAATCCTATGTTTTCTCACATGCTTCTGTTATATGTACAACTTTTTTCCCGGTTTTTGTGAAAAATAATTGAAATATGTCACTGTGTAAATTTAACATGTACAGCATGATGCTTTGAATTACATATATTGTGAAATGACTGCCACACACAATATGTTTAGCTAGCATCCATCTTACATATACAACCTTTACCATTCCTTTATTATTTTAGGCACAGCACATAGTGAGTTGAACATATGCTGTTTTGGAGGCAAAACTTTTACTGAAGGCACTGTAAGGCCCACATCACTTCAAAACCCCCCTCTTCCTTTACTACTGAAAGTTACAAAATGCAGATTTTAAACAGGTTGAGGTTAAAAGTTATGTAGTTATTTGGTGGAAGTCTGCTTCCAGGTAGAATGGATGAATTACCTAACAGAAGAAACAACCATAAAAACTTGTTAAAATTCAGAAATCACCTGTTTGAAGCAACAGACAGCAGATGATATAACAAAAACTCAAAGGGCTAAGATTTCTTGGAGTTGTGAACTGACTTCTACAGTCAGTTTGCCTTGTGGAACTTTGCTAAGTCTTAGACCAGAGAAAAGGCTCCTGCTATGGGCTAGAGCAACTTCAGTAGCCTTTGGCAGACTGGAAGATTCAAGCTCATGGCCAATTTTTCCCCTCAAGATACTTGTCAAACTCAGGGACATTCCAGGAAAGAAGACTAAAAGCCTAAGTAAAAAATCTCTGGACAGCAGAGTCAGTTTTGAAAGTCTTGATACATAAAGATTAGGGTTTAGAACCTGTCATGGGAAGGGACTGTGGAAAATACACTAAGTTCTCAACTGATAATTCTGGAGTATTAGATGCTTATCAGGACTGCAAAGCACCTTGACTAAGCACAGTGCCTGTTTGGATTAAGGAAATTTGATGAGACATGACTCTATCAAGTTAACAGAGGGAAAGGTGAACTCTTTTTGAAAAAAGATAGTATCATCTGGATTCTGGACAGCTTTTTACATAAATATTCTGCATTCAATAAAAAAACTAGTAGGCACACATACAAAAAAACTGGTTGACATGAATAAAACCTAGAGAAAAAAAAACAGACAATACAAATGACCCAAAGAAGAAACAGATACTGAAGTTTACCAACAGTGATGTTAAAATAAGTGTGACTAATAAGTTATAAAGAATAGAGAAAATAAATAAGAGAATTACACCAGAGAATTGCAGTTTAAAATGGAAATTCATTATAGAACTGGAAAACTAAAATCTGAAATTAAAAACTATTTAGGTAGTTTATGACTTAGTAGGCATAAAAGAATACAGGATTAGTGAATGCAAGACAAGCCAATATAAAATATCCAAATAGAAGCATAGGAGAAAATAATGAAAAAATACAGAAAAAAAATAAGTGACACGTGGGTTATAATGAAAAACTCTAACATACATATGATTGAAATCCTAAAAGGAGAGGAGATACTAGGAATAGAGAATAAGCAACATTTGAAGAGATAATGACTAAGAATTTTCCAAAATTTGTGAAAATCCTTCACCACTCAAGATGCTTGGGGGAAACCCAATCAAGAAAAATAAAATACAAAGTACGCCTAGAAATATCATAGGAAAGATGCTGAAGACCAGAGTCAAAGAGAAAACCTTAAAAGCAGCTACCGAAAAGGCACATTACTCTTAAAGGAGCAACAATAAAATGGAGAGCTGACTTTTCCACATAAATCATGAAACCAAAAGACAAAGAAATGATGCCTTTAAGGTCATGGGGGAAAAAAACAGACTAGCACTCTTATGTTACCAGAAAATACATATTTCAAAAATACAATTTTCAAACAAATAAAAACCAAGACAATTAATCACAGTCACATCTGCACTAAAAGAAATACTTTTAGTGGAATTCATTGGGCAGAGGGAAAACAATCCTAAAGGAATTAGACTTGCAGGAAGAAATGAAGAGCAACAGGAAGGGTAAATATAAATTAATATTGACTATAGAAGGCAAAAATAGTAGTTTCTTAAAGGATTTAAAATGTATATAAAATTTAAATTCATGACAATAATAGTGTAAAAGGAAGATGGTATAAACACAGTTAATAAGTTCTAAGCATTATCATGGAAGTAGTAAAATTAAAAAATTTGTGTTAGACTCATAGATCAAAGACACATGCTTTAATCTGTAGGATAATTACTACAGGATTAACTAAAACACTAATTGAAGGAAAATGAAAAATAACAAATATCTGAATAATCCAAAAAAGAATGAAACTTTAGGGACAAATAAAAAAAGATGGTAAATATAAATGGAGAATTATCAAATATTACATTAATTGTAATTAGATTAAATGATCCCATTAAACAACCAAAAAATTTCAGACTACGTATAAGAAAAGTTCAACTATTGTATATGCTATCATATAAATGTGTGTTTGTGTGAGCTACAACAAAAAGGTTGAAAGTTAAAAAAAATAGGAAACAATGTAATACAGACACTAACTGAAATAAAGCTAGTGTAGCTGTACTCCTATAAGAGAAAGAAGACTTTGAGGAAAGATGCATTACATGCATAGAGATAAAATGTTTCATAATGATACAATAAATTGAGGGGTGCCTGGGTGGCTCAGTGGGTTAAAAAAGCCTCTGCCTTCGGCTCAGGTCATGATCTCAGGGTCCTGGGATAGAGCCCCGAGCCCCGCGTTGGGCTCTCTGCTCAGCGGGGAGCCTGCTTCCCCCTCTCTCTCTGCCTGCCTCTCTGCCTACTTGTGATCTCTCTGTCAAATAAATAAATAAAATCTTTAAAAAAAAAAAAGGTAAATCTATGAGCATTATGTCAGTTCTAAAACTGAATATATGCCCATAAGATAATTACAAAACATATAAAGTTAAACTGAGAGAATAGAAATGAAAAATAGACAAATCCATGGTCATAGTAGACTTAATCCAAATCTCTTGATACCTGATAGAATAAGAAGACATACACAAAAACATACAAACACCAAAAATATTAAAAATTTGAGCAACACAATAATTATATTGGAATAAACTGACATACACAGCGCACTGGAGAATACATGATATTTTATGTGCATATAAAATATATCAAAATTATCCATATTCTGGGTCAAAAACCTCAAAAAATTGAAAAGAGTTGAAATGACTCATAATATGTGCTTTTATTTTTTTAAGATTTTACTTATTTATTTGACAGAGAGATACATAGCGAGAGAGGGAACACAAGCAGGGGGAGTGGGAGAGGGAGAATCAGGCTCCCCAAGGAGCAGGGAGCCTGATGCGGGGGCTCAATCTTTGTACCCTGGGATCATGACCTGAGCCCCTGGGATCATGACCTGAGCCGAAGGCAGACGCTTAACGACTGAGCCACCCAGGTGCCCCTCATAGTATGCTTTTTGACAGTGGGATTAAGACAGAATTAAAAATATAACTGGGGGCGCCTGGGTGGCTCAGTCAGTTAAGTGTCCGACCCTTAATCTCAGCTCAGGTCTGGATCTCACAGTTGTGACTTCAAGCCCTGTGTTGGGCTCCATGCTGGATGTGGAGCTTACTTACAATGAAATGAAATTTAAAATAAAAATATAAGAAGAAATTCCCAAATGCTTCAAAAGTAAATAATATAATCCATGGCTCAAAGAAGATATAGCAGAAATTTCCACATATTTTGAACTGGGTAAAAATTAAGATTTGCTACATCGAGACAGGACTTAGATGGAAATTTAAAAACTTTAAATGCACATGTTAGAAAAGAAAGATTAAAAATCATTAATCCAAGATTTCCTCTGAAGAAGCTAGAAAAAGAACAAATCAAATACAAATAGAGGAGGAAAACATTTATAAACATAAATAGATGACAAAACAGAAAATCAATAAACCTGAAAGTTGGCTCTTTGTAATGATTAATACAATTAGATCATACGGGGCACCTGGGTGGCTCAGTTGGTTAAGGGTTGGAGTCTTGGTTTTGGTTCAGGTCATGATCTTGGGGTCATTGTGCTCAGCCCCTAGTCTGCTTCAGATTCTTTCTCTCTCTTTCTCTCTACCCCTCTGCTTCTCCCCTCTCTCTTCCTTTCTCTCTCATAAACAAACAAATAAATAAATAATTTTAAAAACCTCTAGGCAAAACTAATCAAGAAGGAAAAAAACACCAACTTCCAATATCAGGAATGAAAAAGGAACATTACCACCAGTCCCACAGACATTAAAAAATAAAAAGTGATATTATGAATTATGCCAATAAATTTGACAGTTTATGTAAAATGGAAAACACCTTTGAAAAACACTATATACTGGGGCACCTAGGTGGCTCCGTGGGTTAAAGCCTCTTCCTTTGGCTAGGGTCATGATCTCAGGATCCTGGGATCGACCACCATGTCAGGCGCTCTGCTCATCAGGGAGCCTGCTTTCCCCCCTCTCTCTGCCTACTTGTGATCTCTCTCTCTCTGTGTCAAATAAATAAATAAATAAATAAATAAATAAATAAATAAATAAATAAAATCTTTTTAAAAAAGAAAAACACTATATACTAAAAATAAGAAATATAAAATCTGATTAGCCATATCTATTAAGTAAATTAAAGTTGTTATTAAAGAAACCTTGCCATTCCAATTCACACTAGTGAATTCTTCCAAAATACTTATGCAAGAACTAACACCAGTTTTTGCAGACTCAGAGAACAGAAAAATAGGAAATGTTTCTCAGAGCGTTTGAGTGCTAGCATAAATTCAAGGGGTATGACATCCAAACCTGAATAAGACATTATAAGAGAGGAAAAGCAGAGGCCAATCTCATTTATAAATATAGATGGGAAAATTCTAAACAAAATATCAGCAAATAAAATTCAGAAATATATAAAAGGGAAATAAATCATGAGAAAAATACGTTATTTTAAGGATGCAAATCCAATTTAATTGAAAATTAACATAATTAGTCACATGAACAGATGAAGAAAAATATTATCTCAATGAATACAGAAAAAGTCCTTTGATAAAAATCAGCACACATTTATGGTAAAGTATTTAGCAAACTGAAAATAGAAGGGAACATTCAGACTGTATTTTAAAACCTAGAGGAAAAATTATCTTTAATGGTAAATTATTGAAGTTTCCCTTAGTTATGAAGAATAAAACAAAGATGCCTGCCCTTACTATTTCACTTCAGTATTATACCATAGGTCCTAATCAGTGGTATAAGGCAAGGAAATAATAAAAGGCACAATAATTGAAAGGGTAGAAATAAGAATGTCTTTTTTTTTTATATGACATGATTGTATATATAAAAAGTCATAAAGAATCTATTGATGATTAGGATTAATAAGTTGGCAATTCCACTGGATATAAGGTAGCATACAAATATAAGTTGTATTTCTGATAACAAAAAATAGTAAAATTTAAGATTTCAAGTATTTACAATAGCTTAAAAATATCAAATATCTAGAAACAAATCTAACAACGTAAGACTTATATACTGAAAAACTACATTGAGAAAAGTTAAAGATCTAAAATAGAGGGATATATAATCTTCAATAATTGGAAGACTCAATATTGGTAATATTATAGAATATTTGGTAATAATAGAATATGCCAATTCTCCCCAATCTATAGATGGAATAAAATCCTAAACAAAATTTCAGCAGATTTCTTTGTGAAAATCGACAAGGCCAAATCTAAAGTTTATATAGAAATACAAAAGGACAATAAGAACCAAAACCATCCTGAAGAAAAAGAATAAAAGTGGAGGACTTCTTTCTGTGCTCATGCCCCTGGCGGTGGTAGCTGGCGCGCTCTCAACATGCATAATGATGCGGCTGAGTTCCTGGACCTGTGTGTACGCCAGCAACCGCATCATCGGCACCAAGGACCATGAGTCCATCCAGATGAATGAGGCCGAGGTTGAGATGACAGGCAGGTTCAATAGCCAGTTTAAAACCTACGCTGTGGGGCCATTCGCAGGATGGGTGAGCCAGATGACCCCATCCTCAAATTGGACAAGGCCGACATCGTTTCAAAGAACTTCTGACTGGAGAGGATCACGAATGTGGGGTATTCGTAAAGTGGGGAATTTACCTATCAGATAATAAAGCTTATTATAAAGATACAGTTATTAAGACAATATGGTATTGCAAAACAAATGAAGAGAAAAATGGAAAGAGTCTTGAACAGACCTATGGTCACATGATTTATAAAAAATGACACTTCAGGGCGCCTGGGTGGCTCAGTTGGTTAAAGCCTCTGCCTTCAGCTCAGGTCATGATCTCAGGGTCCTGGGATCGAGTCCCGCACCGGGCTCTCTGCTCAGCAGGGAGCCTGCTTCCGCCTCTCTCTCTACCTGCTTCTCTGCCTACTTGTGATCTCTCTCCTCTCTGTCAAATAAATAAATAAAATCTTTAAAAAAAAAAAAAAAGACACTTCAGAAACAATAGGGAATGGATCTTCTTTTCAATAGATAGTGCAAAGTAATTTGGATATTTTTATGAAAAACTAATGTAACCCTAATCTCATTTATATGGAAAAAATCAAATTCAGGAAGATTATTGCTCTAACTGTGAAAAGTAAAGCAATTGATTTTAAAATATATACAAGAATATTTTCATGATCTTGGAATATATGCAAATATTTAAAGGGAACACAAGTCCTAAACATAAATGAAAAATATTGATAAATTAGACTAACAGTAAGAAGTTTTGCTCATCAAAATAGCACAAGAGAGCTGAAAAGCAAGCCAAAGAATGGGAGAAGATATTTGCAATACATACTTCTGAAAAAGTACTTATACTCAGAATATATAAGGAACTTCTGATTGACAAGAAAAAAGGCAAATGCCATAACTAGAAGGAGAGACAAAAGACAAGTACTTCACAAGAATGTACCCTAATGGCCATTAAATATGTGAAAAAAGTGCTCAATTTGATTAATCCAGGAGATGATAATTAAAGTTACAATATGGTATCATTACACACTCATCAGAGTGGTTAAAATTAAAAGACAGTATCAAATGTTGACAAGGACATGGAGCAACTGGAACTGTCATTGTTTGCTGGCTTCAGTAAAACCACATTTGTAAACTTTTTGCAAAATCTATTAAAGCTAAATACATGTGCACATCTTGGCACAAAGAAGTCTAACTTCTGGGAATATAGTCAACATAAATGCTCACATAGACACCAAAAGACATGTACAAGAATGTTGGTAGCAGCACTATCCAAAATATCCCCAAACTGGAAAACCCCAATGTGCATCAACTGGAAAATAGATAAATAGTAGTACAGTCACACAATAGGAAAATATAAAGCACTGAGAATAAATTAGGACAATATATAACAGATGAATTTTAAAAACATAATGTTGAGTAAAAGCCAAACATAAAAGAGAAATACTACATAAGTCCATTTGTATAAAAGTTCAAAAAAAGGGAAAAAAATCTATGATAATAGATGTCAGAAATATGCTTACCTTTAGGGGAGGGAGTAATGACCAAACAAAAACAGAAGGGGGCTTCTAGGGTTTTGGTAACATTTTAGTTTTAGTTTAGTTTCTACTTAGAGGAGTGTGTTCACTTCCTGAAAAAGGTATTGAGTTGTACACTTATCACTTGTACCTTTTCTGATACGTTATATTTCAAAATAAAAAGAAACTTTTGTAAAATTGTAAACTTTTGTAAACATCAGTTATCACTTATTTCTTGAATGTAATCAAACCAACAAGAGGAGGTTTCTTCTCAAAATGTATTTTATGAAGAACACTAATGTATCATTTGTTTGTTCTGAAAAGTACTATTGCACTGAAAGTTAACTCAACAAATGTTTCTTTAGAATTTCCAAAACCTGAGAACTGGAGATACCAACTAGGCGCACTTAAAAGGACTTTGATAGTATACCAGCTATAGTTTGGAATGAAATGGCAAATACTATATGTCATAGTAAATAAGGACGCCTGGTGGCGCTGCAGGCTAACGGTATGAATGAAAGGCTTTGTGGGTATCCGGACGCCATTAAGCTGGGAATCAGAACAGTGAGTGCTTCCTAAGAGAAGGAAGCATTTTAGTAAGATCTAGGGGCAGATATTTTCAGAGAGGACATCATTCTAGGGCAAGTCAGTCAGAAATATCTAAATCGAGGTTATTTAACCAAATCATCTGGGTTGACTGTATACAGAGTTGAAGAAACTGCACTTTCTTGAATTGGGTGTCAACAATGGAGACTGCGCTAGCAAAAACGCCACAGAAAAGGCAAGTTATCTTTCTTGCTATATTGTTGCTTTTGTGGGAGGCTGGCTCTGATGCAATCAGGTATTCCATGCCAGAAGAAACAGAAAGTGGCTCCTTTGTGGCCAACCTGGCAAAAGACCTGGGGCTCAGAGTGGGGGAGCTAGCCTCTCGGGGCGCGCGAATTCATTACAAAGGAAACAAACAGGTCTTGCAGCTGGATATAGAAACCGGGAATTTGCTGCTATATGGAAAACTAGACCGGGAGGTGCTATGTGGGGTGACAGATCCCTGTATACTCTATTTCCAGTTATTACTGGAAAACCCGGTGCAGTTTTTTCAGACTGAGCTGCAGCTTACGGATATAAATGACCATTCCCCAGAGTTTCTAGACAAGGAAATGCTCCTAAAAATCCCAGAGAGCGTTCAGCCAGGGACCATGTTTCCTTTGAAAATAGCCCAAGACTTGGACATAGGTATCAACACTGTGCAAAACTATACAATCACCCCCACCTCCCATTTTCACGTTGTCACTCGTAATCGCGGAGATGGCAGAAAATACCCAGAGCTCATTCTGGACAAAGCCCTGGATCGGGAGGAGCAGTCTGAGCTCAGTTTAACCCTCACGGCGCTGGATGGTGGGGCTCCGCCCAGGTCCGGGACCACTGCAGTCCTCATTGAAGTCGTGGACATCAATGATAATGCCCCTCAGTTTTTACAGTCGCTCTATGAGGTACAGGTCCCAGAGAACAGCCCCCTAAACTCCCTAGTAGTCGCTGTCTCTGCCCAAGATTTAGATGCAGGAACATATGGGAATGTAGTCTACACTCTATTCCAAGGTGATGAAGTTACTCAACCATTTGTAATAGATGAAATTACAGGAGAAATTCGTCTGAAAAAGGCATTGGATTTCGAGGCAACTCGATTCTATAATGTGGAAATTGCAGGCACAGACGGCGGGGGCCTTTCAGGAAAGTGTACTGTAGTTATAGAGGTTCTGGATGTGAATGACAACGCCCCTGAACTTACCATGTCTACGCTCACAAGCTCTACCCCAGAAAACTCACCAGAGACCGTAGTGGCTGTTTTCAGTGTTTCTGATCCAGACTCCGGGGACAACGGTAGGGTGGTTTGCTCCATCCAGAACGATCTCCCTTTTCTGCTGAAGCCCACATTCAAGAACTTTTACACACTAGTTACGGAGAGACCACTGGACAGAGAGAGCCAGGCGGAGTACAACATCACCATCACCGTCACCGACCTGGGGACCCCCAGGCTGAAAACCCAGCACAACCTAACCGTGACGGTGTCCGACGTCAACGACAACGCGCCGGCCTTCAGCCAAACGTCCTACACC
>JAPYYM010002776.1:0-11881 GCA_028534135.1 Potos flavus
TTTCCTTTCTTCTTTCTCTCCTCCCCTCCTTTCCTTTCTTTCTCTCCTCCCCTCCTTTCATCTTTCTCTCCTCCCCTTTCCTTCTTTCTCTCCTTCCCTCCTTTCTTCTTTCTCTCCTCCCCTCCTTTCCTTTCTTTCCTTCCTCCCTCCCTCCCCTCCTTTCCTTTCTTTCCTCCCTCCCCTCCTTTTCTTTCCTTCCTTCCTCCCCTCCTTTCCTTTCCTTCCTTCCCATTTCCTTCCTTCCCTTTCCTTCCTTCCCTCCTTTCCTTCCTTCTTTCCTTTTTTCCTTCTTTCCTTCTTTTTTAACCAAGAGGCATTTGCTTAGTAGAGGTCAATTAAAATCTTTGTTTTAAAGCCAACTTCTTAAATACCGTACAGAACACTCATCTCTCCTTAGGATAAACTGCCACAATGTTCATTTTATACTCTGGCCTAATCAGGTCTCATTATTGATGTTCCTGTAATATCCTGCTACCGGTTCTGAATCCTTATCAGGGAGCAGATAGGAGTCAGAGATTTCAAAGTTGGTCCCTGTTTTCAGCAATCAAAAGACAAAGAGACTTCCCATTTCTACCTCTAAGCCCACCTGTCAAAAAACTGGCCAAAGTCCTTGCAGTCTGCTTGCTGAAGCCACAGACAGGAAGAGAGCAAGCCCAGCCTCCCAGGGTGAGTCTCGGCAACAGTCCAGACCCGTCCCGAGTGCTGGCCCTGTGCTCCTGGGGGCGGGGCTCCTGGTCGGCACCTCTTTGTTTGGCCAGTGTTCTGGTTATCTTTGGCCATCGAAGCCACTTCACACGCAGTTACTTAAAGCAGCAACCACTCGACTATGCGGCCACTCGACTATGCAGGCAGACCTCATGTTACCGTGTTTCACTTAACTGCACGTTGCAGACACTGCATTCTGTACAAACCGAAGGTGCGTGGCAACCGTGCGTCGAGCGAGTCAGTCTATGGGCGCCATTCTTCCAACAGCATTTGCTCACTTCAGGTCTGTCACATTTTGGCAAGCATCACAATATGTCAAACTGTTCCATTATTATTACACTTGTTATGCTGATCTGTCATCAGTGATCGGAGATGTCACTATTGCAATTGTTTTTGCGGTGCTGGGAACTGGGCCATATAAGACAGCAAACTTAATAAATGTGTGTTCTGCCTGCCCCACCAAGAAACCATTCCCCCATCTCTGTCCCCTCCTCAGGCCTCCCTGTTCCCTGAGACACAGCAATATTGAAATTACGCCCATTAATAACCCTACAGTGGCCTCTAAGTGTTCAAGTGAAAGGAAGAGTGGCGTGTCTCTCATCCTAAATCAAACGCTAGAAATGATTAAGCTTAGTGAGGAAGGCGTGGGGAAAGCCACGACAGGCCAAAAGCTAGGCCTCCTGCACCAAACAGTGAGCCGAGCTGTGAACACAAAGAAAACATTCTTGAAGGAAATGAAGAGTGGGATTCCAGTGAACACATGAATGGTAAGAAAGTAAATCAGCCTTGCTGACACGGAGAGTTTTAGTGGTCTGGAGAGAAGATCAAACCAGCCAAAGCCTAATCCAGAGCGAGGCCCTAACTCTCTTCAATTCTGTGAAGGCTGAGACAGGGGAGGAAGCTGCAGAAGAGAAGTCTGAAGCTAGCAGAGGCTGGGTCAGGAGGTTTAAGGAAAGAAGCTGTCTCCACATGAAAGTGCAAGGTGAAGCAGCAGGTGCTGATGGAGAAGCTGCAGCAAGTTATGCAGAAGGTCCAGCTAAGATCGTTGATGAAGGTGGCTGCACTGAACCAGAGGTTTTCATTGTGAATGAAACAGCCTTCCACTGGAAGAAGATGCCATCGGGACTTTCATAGCTAAACAGGAGAAATCAACGCCTGGCTTCAAAGCCTCAAATGGCAGATTGACTCTCATGTTAGGGGCTAAGGTAGCTGGTGACTCTCAGAGGAAGCCAGTGCTCATGGACCATTCTGAAAGTCCTAGAGCCCTTTAGAATGATGCTAATTCTATTCTACCTGTGCTCTCCGAATGGATTAAGAAAGCCTCGATGACAGCACATCTGTTTACAACATGGTTTACTGAATATTTTAAGCCCACTGTTGATATTACTGCTAAGAATCCTTTCAAAATATTCATTAACCGCTTCTTCATTGACAATACATCTGACCACCCAAGAGCTCTGATGGAGATGTACCATGAGATTAATGCTTTCAAGTCAGCTAACACAACATCTGTCTGCAGCCCGTGGATCAGGAAACAATTTTGACTTTCAAGTTTTATTATTAAAGAAATGCATTTCATAAGGCTATAGCTACCACAGTGATTCCTCTGATGGATCTGGGCGAAGCAAACTGAAAAGCTTCTGGGAAGGATTCACAATTCTAGATGGCATTAAGAACATTCATGACTCTTGTGGAAAATAGTCTGGAGGTTACTCAAAGAATTAAAAATAGAATTACCATAAGATCCAGTAATTCCACAATGGGAAACAAAAACAGTAATTCAAAAAATGTAATTCAAAAAGATGTATGCACTCATGTGTTTATTGTAGCATTATTTACAATAACCAAGATACTGAAGCAACCCAAATGTTCATTCATAGATGAATGGATATAGGTGTAGCATATACACACAATGGAATATTACTCAGCCATAAAAAAGAATGAAATATTGCCATTTGCATCTGGGGCAGAGCTAGAGGGTATAATATGTGAAATAAGTCAGTCAGAGAAAGACAAATACCATATGATTTCACTCATATGTGGAATTTAAGAAACAAATAAACAAAGAAAAAAAGAGACAAAAAACCAGACTCTTCGATATAGAGAACAAAGTGGTGGTTACCAAAGGGGAGGGAGGTGGCGGGATGGGCGAACTAGGTGAAGGGGATTAAAGAGTACAACAATCATGATGAGCACTGAGTAATGTATAGAATTGCTGAATCACTATATTATATACCTGAAACT
Organism: Potos flavus; assembly: GCA_028534135.1. Lineage (NCBI taxonomy): Eukaryota > Metazoa > Chordata > Mammalia > Carnivora > Procyonidae > Potos > Potos flavus. Next base: position 2,950 of record JAPYYM010002776.1, read on the forward strand.
AATATAACATTATGTTAACTATACTGGAATTTTTTTTTTTTAAATCATGATTCATGGGAAGAAGTCAAAAATATCAACAATAACAGGAGTTTGGAAGAAATTGATTCCAGCCCTCATGGATGACACTGAGGGTTGGTTCAAGTCTTCAGTTCAGGAAGTAACTACAGATGTGGTAGAAATAGCAACAGAACTAGAATTTGGAAGTAGAGCCTGAAGATGGGACTGAATTGCTGTGATTTCTTGATAAAACTTTAATAGATGAAGAGTTGCTTCTTATGGATGAGCAAAGAAAGTGGTCTTATGAGATGGGATCTACTTCTGATATGAAGGTTGTTGAAATGACAACAAATGATTTAGAATATTATAAAAACTTAGTTGATAAAGCAACAGCAGGGTCTGAGAGAATGACTTCAATTTTGAAAGAAGTTCTACTGTGGGTAAAATCTATCGAACAGTATCACATGCTACAGAGAAATAGTTCATGAAAGGAAGAGTCAGCTGAGGCGGCACACCTTTTCGTTGTCTTAAGAAATGTCCAAGCCACCTCACCAAGCAGCCAGCACCCTGATCAGTCAGCAGTCATCAACATGGAGACAAGACCCTCTACCAGCAAAAAGATTACAACTCACTGAAAGCTCAAGATGATGGTTAGCATTTTTCAGTAACAAAGTATTTTTATTTATTTTTATTTTATTTTTTAGATTTATTTGAGAGAGAGAGAGAGAGAGAATGCATAAGCCGGGAGAAGAGGGAGAGGCAGGCCCCCTGCTGAGCAGGGAGCCCGATGTGGGACCCGATCTCAGAACCCTAGGATCATGACCTGAGCCAAAGACAGACGCTTAACCGACTGAGCCACCAAAGTGCCCCTATTTTTTTATTTAAGGTATATACATTATTTTTTAAGATATAATGCTATTGCACAACTTAACAGACTACAGTACAATGTAAACATAACTCTTTTACTTTTGGTAAACATAACTTTTACATGTGCTGGGAAACCAAAAAATTCATGTGACTTGCTTTATTGCAGTGGTCTGGAACTGAACCCACAATCTCACCAGGGTAAGCCTATATACAATTCCATGGGTCAGGAATTTAGGCAGGGCTCAGCTGAGTGATTCTTCCACTCCATGTGCTAGTAACTGGAGTGACTTAGTGGTATGCAGCTCGGCTGGTTTAGAGAGTCCAAGATGGCTTCACTCACATTCTTGTTCCCTCAGCAGGGTCCCTTCTCCCTACACAGTCTCTGAGCCTCTCCATGTCCTCTTCCTCGCAGTGTACTTGGGCTTCTAACACGATATTCAAGGTTCCAAGAGACCAAGGTTGAAGCTGCCCTTCTTCTTTAAAGCTGGGTCTATGGGGCGCCTGGGTGGCTCAGTCAGTTAGGCATCTGCCTTCGGCTCAGGTCATGATCTCAGGGTCCTGGGATCGAGCCCCGCATCAGGCTCCCTGCTCAGTGGGAGGCCTGTTTCCCCCTCTCCCTCTGCTGCTCCCCTGCTTATGCTCTCTCCAGCATACTCACTCTCTCTGTCAAATAAATAAATCAAATATTAAAAAAATAAAAATAAAAAAATAAAGCGAAGTCTAGAAATGTCAGAGTATCACTTTCCCAAGTTTTCTCAAGTCTAGGGGAAACAGACTCCACGTTTTGAGGAGAAGCTTGTCAAAGAATATGCACCATCTTTAATCTCTCACAGCTGGCCTCCTCTCCGCTGGTCCCCATGTGATCAGAGTCATTCTCTCTCAGACCCCTAAATCCTCACCAAGACTAGAACATGAGGTTCTAGTTCAAGATGGCGACATAGGAAGATCCTGAATTCACCTCCTCCTCCAGACACTGAATCTCCAGTTACATATGGGACAATTTCCTCTGGAAAAAAAAAAGAGCCTAAAACTAGCTGAGTGACTCTTACACATTGGGCAAATGAGGAAGAAACCCACATCAAAGTGGGAAAGAGAGGCCGAGACACAATCTCACCATAAACCCCACCATGGTGTGTGACCCACAATCGGGAGAGAACCTACAGACCAGAGTTTGCTGAGGAGCAAAGGATTTGAACCCCACATGTAGCATCTGAACCTTTAAGACCTGCACCTGAGAGATAAGGCCCCAAAACTAGCTTTGAAGCTAGTGGGCTTGCATCCACGGGACCCACAAGGCGAGAGCAAACAGAGAAACAGTTCTTAAAAGGTTCACAGAGGCAAACGCTCCACCCCAGGACACAGAGCAGAGGCAGAGGTGTATTTGCTTATCTTCAAGTGTCAGCCTGAGGAGCAGGCATCTAAGTTAACAGACGTCTAAAGAGCTACTGAAAGAGACTCTCCAAAGGCAGGGGCCAGTGGGCCTTCTCCTTCTGCTCTTCCAGGTTGCCAGTATCTCGCAGAAAGGAGCTTATAATTTCCTCTGGCTCCCTGGTTTTTGTGGCTGCCCCCTGAGGGCCACCTCTAAATTGCTTGGCTCTGCTGGCCAGCAGGGCCTATTCTCATGGGCGTCACAGGACAGTAACATATGGAGAAAGCGTTTAACTGGCGACCACCCCTAGAGCACAGCAGTTAGGAAACAGAGAGACTCACAGTCTTTCTGTGAAAGAGGCCTACTGGCCTATCTTCACAGCTCCGCCCTCAGGGCCAGGCTCCTAATTAAACACACATCTAAAAGCCAACTGTAATCTTCTCTGGGCATGTCCTCCCACTCTCCCTCTGCAGCGCTCCAAAGCACAGGGTTCCCAGAGGGGAGCCTGTACATATGTCTGGTGCCCCAGTTTTTAGACCAGTGCCCCAGTGTTCGTGGCTGTCACCCAGGAGACATCCCTTGATCACCTGAGTCTGGTGGCCAGCAGGACTTGTGTTCATTTCAATGTGATGGTAGCCAAGAAAGAAATGGTTCTTTACTGGGTAACATCCCAGGGCTCAGGACAGAGGGAGTAGAGAGAACTGCCAATTTCCAATCTTCCCCTGAGAGAGGTATATTTGCATATTTTAACACCTGCAGCCTAAGGGTCTGGCTTCTAATCAGCCTCAATTTAGATGCTGACTTAGATCCTCCCCTTTGAGACACTGAGAAGTGTTGGCACATCCTCAACTACTGGGAGCCACTGAAAATAACATTGGCTGCTTGGACAATCACAAAGGTTTGGGAAAAAATTAAGAGCTAAGTCAGGGTTGAACAACAGTTTCATCACTAGCATGAGGCCATTCCTTCAAGATTCGGAGAGGTGGCTGTTTTATCTAATACATAAAAACCAACACGCACGCACACACGCGCACGCGCGCGCGCTCACACACACACACACACACACACACAAAACCAACAAAGAGTCAAGAAAAATAAATAGATGAATACATTTCAAACAGAAGAGCAAAACAAAACCTCAGGGAAAAAACCTTAATTAAATGGAGATATTTAATTTACCTGATAAAGATTTAAAATATTAGTCATAAAAATGCTCACCGAGCTTGGGAGAAGAATGAATTAAAGTGAAAATTTCAACAAAGAGAAAATATTTAAAGTACCAAATAGAAGTCACAGAGCCGAGGAATATAATTACTGTACTGAAGAATACAGTAGAGGGGTTCAACATCAGACTTTATGAAGCAGAATAAAGACAAGGCAATAGAACTTGCACAATCAGAATGCAAAATGAAAAAAGAATGAAAAAGAGCAAAGATAGTTTAAGGGACCTATAGATAATATCAAATGGACCAACATTTGCATTAAAGTCCCAGAAGGAAAAGAGAGAGAAAGAGGCAGAAAAATTTGAAGAAATAATGGTTAAAAACCTCTCTAACCTGGGAAGAAAACACATATCCAAATCCAGGAAGACCAGAGAGTTCCAAATAAGATGAACTCAAAGAGACCCACACCAACACACATTATAATAAGAGTCTCAAAAGTTAAAGCCAAGGAGAAACTCTTAAAGCAGCAAAGGACAAAATAACTTGTTATATACAAGTGAACCCTCATAAGACTATCAGCAGATTTTTCAACAGAAACTTCATAGGCCATGAGAAAGTGCATGATAAATTCAAAGTGTTGAAATCAAAAATCTTCCAAACAAGAATACTGTACCCAGAAAAGTTGTCTTTCACAATTGAAGGAGGGATAAATGGTTTTCCAGACAAGCAAAAGCTAAAGAATTTCATCACCACCAGACTGGCCTTAAATTTTAAAGGGACTTTAAACTGAGGGTACTAATTAGTATCAGGAAAAAATATGAAAGTATATATCTCACTGGTAAAAGTAAATATACAGTATAGTTCAGAATAATCTAATATTGTAAAGGTGGTAGATTGATTCTTATAAAGCTAGTAGGAAGACTGACAGACAAAAGTAGTAGAAATAACTAACTACAATAATATGTGAAGAGATACACAAGATATAAAGATGTAAAATTTTGTGACATCAAAAGCAAAAATGTTGAGGTGGCAGTAAAAAGGTAGAGCGTTAGAATGTTTTCAAACTTGTTATCAACTAGAAATATATGATTATAAATACACATTCTTTTATATAAGCCTCATAGTAACCCCAAAGCAACAAATCTATAGTAGACACACAAAAGATAGAGAGAAAAGACTCTAAGCGGACCACTAAACTAAAGTAGTTCACAAAGGAAGAGAGCAAGGAACAGAGAAAGAACAAAACAGCCAGAAAACAATGAACAAAATGGCAATAAGGACATACCTATTACACATCACTGTACATGTAAATGTACTACATTTTCAATCCAAAGACATAGTGGCTGAATGGTTTTTAAAAACCCCCATAATCCATCTATATCCTGCTTGTAATTCACTTCAGATAGAAGGACACATGAAGACTGAATGTGAAGTGATGGGAAAAGACATTCCCCGAAAATGGGAACCAAAGGAAAGCCAGGATAGCCATACTTATAACAGACAAAATAGATTTTAAGACAGAGACTGTAATTAGAGACAAAGAAGGCCATTACATAATGATAAAGGGATCAATCCTATAAGGACATAATGTGTAAGAATTTATGCACCTAACATAGGAGCACCAAAATATATAAAACAAATATAAACAGACCTAAAGGGGAATATAAGCAATATATTGAGAGCAATATAATAACAGCAGAATAGCAGGGAACTTTAATACCCCACTTATATCAATGGATAGATCATCCAGACGAAAAAAATCAATAAGGAAACATCAGCCTTAAACAACGTGTTAGATCCGATGGACTTAATAAATGGATGGAATAAATGGAACATTCCATCCAAAAGCGTAATACTCATGCTTCTCAAGTGCACACGGAACATTCTCCAGGATAAACCATATGGTAGGCCAAAAGCAAGTCTTAATAATTTAAGAGGACTGAAATCATATCAAGTATCTTTTGTGACCACAACGGTAAGAACTAGAAATCTGTTACAAGAAGAAAACTGGAAAAATCAGAAATATAAGGAGATTAAACGACAACCAATGAGCAGCCAATGGGTCACAGAAGAAATAAAAAAAAAAAAAACACTTTAGACAAACAAAAATGGAAATACATCCAAATTTATTTGATGCAGCAAAAGTAGTTCTAAGAGGGGAAATTTATGGTTACAAAAGCCTACATATCAAGAAACAGATCCCAAATAAACAGCTTAAGTTTAAACCAGAAGAAACTGGGAAAAGAAACAAAGCCCAAAGTTAGTGGAAGAAAGGAAATAAAGATCAGAGCAGAAATAAAGACTAAAAAGACAACAGAAAATATTAATGAAACCAAGAGCTAGTTCTTTGAAAAGATAAACAAAATTGGCAAAACCTTTAGCTCGATTAACCAAGAAAAAGAGAGGGGGCTCAAATAAAAATCAGAAATGAAAGAGATGTTATAACTGATACCACAGAAATACAAAGGATCATAAGAGACTACTATGAACAATTATCTGCCAACAAATGGAATAATCTAGAAGAAATGGAAAATCCCTAATCATATTACCTACCAAGACTGAATTATGAAGAAATTCCAGAATCAGAAGCCTTCACCGGGAAATTCTACCAAACATTCAAAGAATAATTAATACCAATCCTACGACCTATGATCAAGTAGAATTTATTTCAGGGATGCAAGGATGTTTCAACCTCCAAAAACCAGATTAACAAATGAAGGATAAAAAAATATAGGATCTCGGGGCGCCTGGGTGGCTCAGTGGGTTGGGGCCTCTGCCTTCGGCTCAGGTCATGATCTCGGAGTCCTGGGATCGGGCCCCGTATCGGGCTCTCTGCTCGGCAGGGAGCCTGCTTCCCCCTCTCTCTCTGCCTGCCTCTACCTGCTTGTGATCTCTCTCTCTGTCAAATAAATGGATAAAGTCTTTAAAAAAAAAAAAAAAAATATATATATATATATATATATATATGATCTCAATAAATACAGAAAAAAGCATTTGACAATATTTAACATCAATTTATGACAAAAAACTCTCAAAGTAGATATAAAAAGGGAATATACCTCAACCTAATAAGGGCTTTATATGACAATAGCTAACATTATACTCAATGGTGAAAACCTTAAAGTTTTCTTCTAAAATCAGAAACAAAATAAGGATGTCCACTCTCACCCATTCTATTCAACAAAGTATTGGGAGGCCTAACCAGAGCAATTAGGCAAGAAAAAGAAATAAAAGGCATCCAAATAAGGAAGGAAAAGGTAAAACTGTAACTTTGCAAATAGCCTGATACTATTTATAGAAAACTCTAAATACTATACCAACAAACTGTTAAAACTAATAAATGAATTCAGTAAAGTCGCAGGATACAAAATCAATATACAGAAGTCTGTTGCATATCTCTACACTAATTATGAACTATCAGAAAGGAAAATTAAGAAAACAATCCCACTCCCAATTGTATCAAAAGGAATAAAATACCTAGGAATAAATTTAACCAAGGAAATGAAAGACTTGTACACCAAAAATTGTAAGATATTAACGAAAGAAATTTAAGACACAAATAAATAGAAAAATATACCATCCTCGAGGAATGGAAGACTATTGTTAAAATGATAAAATAATTATTGATAAAATTTTATCAAATGCGGTTGTTGAATATTGTTAAAATATCCATACCACCTAAAACAATCTACAGATTCAAACAATCAAAATTCCAATGGGACTTTTCAGAGAAATAAAACAATCCTAACATTTGTATAGAACCACAAAAAACTGAATAGCCAAAGCAATCTTTTTTTAACTTTTTTTTAAAGATTTATTTATTAGACAGAGAGAGACACGGCGAGAGAGGGAACACAAGCAGAGGGAGTGGGAGAAGGGGAAGCAGGCTCCTCACTGAGTAGGGAGCCTGATGTGGGGCTTGATCCCAGGACTCTGGGATCATGACCTGAGCCAAAGGCAGATGCTTAACAACTGAACCACCCAGGCACTCCTAGCCAAAAGAATCTTGAGAAAGAACAAAGCTGGAGGCATTACACTCCCTATTTCAAACTATATTACAAAGCTATAGTAATCAAAACAGTATAGTATCAGCATAAAGACAGACACATAAAGAAATGGAACAGAATAGAAAGCCCAGAAATACATACATATGTGGTCAATTTATGATAAAGGAGCCAAGAATGTACAATGGGAAAGGGACAGTCTCTTCAATAAATGATGCTGGGAAAACTGGATAGCCATATGTAAAAATGAAACTGGATTGCTATTGTACACCATATGCAGAAATTAACTCAAACTGAATTACAAACCTAAATATAAAACCTGATAAACTCCTGGAAGAAAACAGAGGCATAAGCCCCTTCGCATTTGTCATGGTGAGGATTTTTTTAGATTTGACACCAAAAGCAAAGGTAACAGGAACAAAAATAAACAAATGGGAGTACATCAAACTAAAAAGCTTCTGGACAGCTAAACAGCCATCTACAAAATGAAAGGGCAACTTATCAAATTGGAGAAAATATTTGGAAATCATATATCTGATAAAGGGTTAATACCAAAAAATATATAGAACTCCTACAATTCAATAGCAAAAACAAAACAAACAAAAAAAACCCCACCAATTTGATTTAAAAAATGGACCGAGGATCTGAATAGACGTTTTTCCAAAGATAGCATTCAGATGGTCAACAGATACATGAAAAGATGTTCAGTATCATCATCAGGGAAATGCCGATCAAATGCACAGTGAGATTCCACCTTGCACCTGTTAGAATGGCTATTATCAAAAAGGCAAGAAGTGACAATGTTGATGAGGATGTAGAGAAAAGGGAACCTTTGGTGCACTGTCGGTAGAAATAGAAGTTGGTGCCACCACATGCAAAATAGTATAGAAGTCCTCGAAAAGTAAAACTAGAACTACCATATGATCCAGAAATGCTACATCTGGGTTTTTATCTGAGGGAAATGAAAACACTAACTCAAAAGGTAACTGTATCCCCACATTCACTGCAGCATGATTTACAACAGCCAAGACATGGAGGCAACTCAAGTGTCTACTGATGAATGAATGGGTAAAGAAAATGTGGCACGTGCGTGCGTGCACGCGCGCGCACACACACACACACACACACACACACACACAGGCATGCAGGAATATTATGCAGCCATAAAAAAGAAGGAAATCTTGCCATTTGTGACAACATGGATGGACACAGAACACATTATGCTGAGTAAAATAATTTAGAGAAAGACAAACACTGCATAATCTCCCTTATATGTGGAATCTAAAAAAACTCAAAAGCTAACAACCTCCCCCCTCACCAAACTCCAAACTTACAGAGAACAGACTGGTGGTGGCCACAGGTGAGGAGCAGAGGATGGGGAAACTGGGGAAGAGGGTCAAAAGGTACAAATGTCCATGTTTGTAAGATGAGTCCTGGGAATGTGACGTACAGCACGCTGACCAAATATAAAACACAAAGCAGGTCATCATCTGTGTATTTTAAACTTTGGTTCAAGATTACAGAACTAAAGT
>JAPYYM010002777.1:0-11881 GCA_028534135.1 Potos flavus
CCTCATACTTCAATTTCTTCCATTTTATTGTTGGTGCTGTCCAACTGTTTCTTTCCAAAAGTGTTCTGTTTACTGGAAAGAAACCAAGGTCCCATGAGGCCCCAGTTTACTCACAGGACAAACTCATCCCTGAGGGTCTGGTGAGTGCCCAACACCGAGGACGAAGGCTGAACAAAAACTCACACTCTAACGGTGAGAAAGGCATTCGGCTGCAGTTGCCATGAATAACTACTTCATGAGGTTTTACTAACTGGGGTAAAAGGCAGAGGTAGCGTGGCAAGCCAGGGGGGTTAACCACAGAAACAGCAGGTAACATAAGCCCTCATCTTCCAGACAGAAATCCTTTACATGCACATCAAGTGTGAGGATCTTCCCCGCGCTCTCGACAACCTTACACGCTCCTCATTTCGCAGCAGAAGGATCTGATTCTCGGCAGGGTGCGTGGTTTTTCGCAAGGTGATGCATATAGCAGAGCTATGGCTGGAAATCCCGTGTCCCGACTCCACGGCCTGGGGTGGGTGCCGAGCTCTCCGAATAGGTAGCAGAGGAGAACAAATCCACTCAGGCAGGAGGAGAAAGGAAGGTGATTGCAGGAGAGCTCCTTTTAAGCCCACCGTTTTTAAAATGGAAAAGAATACTTCTGAGAACACCTTTGTGACAAGTGGCCTGAGTGTTTCAGCCACTGAGTTGGGCGAGGTTCTCTTCAAAGGCCAATTCTCCCAGCCAAGAAATGGGCTGAGCTCGGGTAAAGTGGATCACTGGAACAGTTTCCCCTTCATCCCTCGCATGGAAAATCACTGCCCTCAGTGCCTCCCCAGAATGGCAGCTGTCTCAGGATTTACAGGCTTAGTGCCACTGATGGCGGTTATAAAATGCTGGTCAAATCCCAGCATCTTCCCCTGGGAGACCAAGGAGTTTACCCATCTGAACCACCTCATTAAACAGAGGACGAAACTCAGGTCAAACATGTGACAAAACTCTTTTTTAAAGATTTTACTTATTTGAGAGAGAGAGAACATGAGAGAGAGAGATCACAAGCTGGGGGGAGCGGGAGAGGGAGAAGCAGACTCCCAGCTGAGCAGGGAGCCCGATGTGGGGCTCAATCCCAGGACCCCAGGATCACGACCTTAGCTGAAGACAGATGCTTAACCAACTGAGCCACCCAGGTGCCTGATAAAACTGTCTTGATATTACAAAGCAAGTAGTGTAGAAGCGAGACAAATACCAGGGTCTAACTGAGCACGCTTTCTTCTTCTGCTGCTCAACACTTAACAATAAAAGGTGGGGGGGGGGGGTGTAAAAAAAGATCCTCGTAGCCATAGATTTCGTTGAAGCTCACTTTGATGCTGTTGGGTTTTCACAGAGTGTACCACCGGACATGGGATCAGCAGGAATAGGAACACCTCGTTGCCGTGCCTACAGCACGCCAGGTACTCGGCTGTATGCCCAGGATGCAGCTTGTACTCGCCACAAGACTGCAGTCTCCATGCAAACAAGAACTCTGGCCACCGGTTCTCACTTAGTACTATTAGCCCTCAGCCCAGGGCTTGGCACGTAGTAGGCATTCGGCCAACGTGTTGAGGAAAGGAATGATCTCACTTAAATCTTAAGGAACCAGATGAGCACTGAGTTACATAAATGAGAGAACGGAGTCTCGGCTTCACTGAATGACTTGCTCAATCCATTCAGGGTGCAAATGTGGGAACTAGAAGTAAGTGTGTGACCTTTAGAAAGAGGAAGCCTTGGGGCCTCTATTTTAATATAGAAGTAAGATTGCTTCGAATCCAACAAATACAGTTGTTGGTACATAGGTCCTCTTGAAGTGCTATGGAGGTTAAATATGTCCCCAAGCAGTAATGTCAGTTCTGCCTGTTTGCTGAGCAAATTCTCTCTCTTTTTTAAGATCTTATTTATTTATTTATTTAGAGGGCACAAGTAGGGGGAGGGACAGAGGGAGAAGAGACAGAGAATCTCAGACTCCCTGCTGAGCACGGCGCCTGACACGAGGCTCGATCCCAGGACCCTGAGATCATGACCTGAGCCAAAACCAAGAGTCAGATGCTCAACAGACTGAGCCACCCGGGCACCCCTGCTCAGCAAATTCTTTGACCATGGATGTCAGAAGCATAAACAGTAATGGGCCTCAGTGTACATAACTATCACAGATTTCAAAGCCACTGATGTCCAGAGTAACCAGGTTCTCATAAACTATAAATACCAGTAGTTAGTCTGACTATGTTTCCTAATGTTTCAGCGAGCTATGTGAAATTAAGTATAATACATAGTTAAATAATAATAAAAATATTGATAACAACATGGTAATAATTAGAAATGCCAGAGCTTTACAGGTTCTAAGAGCTTTAAGTGTACCAGTTTATTTAATCCTCACAACAAAACTAAGAGATAGGTTGTTATCATTGCTATAATAATCCCCATTTTACAGATGAAGCAACTGAGAGAGATAGAAGTCTTTAAGTCCAACATACCAACAACTTCTAAATTCTGGCTCTGCTTCTTCTTGTCTGGTATTATTCTCCCTGCAAATGGACAGGTAGGTGAGTGGGTGGGTGGGTGGGTGGATGGATGGATGGATGGATGGATGGATAGATGGGTGGATGGGTAGGTGGGTGGGTGGATGGATGGTTGGGTGGATGGGTGGGTGGATGGGTAGGTAAGTGGATGGGTGGGTAGATAGATGGATGGATGGCTAGATGGGTGGATGGATGGGTGGGTGGATGGATGGGTGGAGGAATAGATGGGTGGATGGGTAGGTGGGTGGATGGATGGGTGGGTGGAGGTGGGTGGGTTGTTGGATTAATGGATGGATGTATGGATAGGTGGATGGGTAGATGGATGGGTGGGTGGAGGTGGGTGGGTGGTTGGATTAATGGATGGATGTATGGATAGGTGGATGGGTAGATGGATGGGTGGGTGGATGGATAAACGAAAGATTGGAAAGGGACAGGAAACAACTAAGACAGTGTCACTGCTGTGGTATCCACGTTGATCCATCATTCACAGTGTGGAGAACTGTTGTGTGGGCTGAGTCATGCTGGAATTGCTGCAGAGGCCAAGAATGGTGGTGATGAATTCAGATACGCCCATCCACATGCAGGCTCCACAACTTACAAGCTGTTTGCCCTTGGTGTGACTTCTCTGAGCCTCAATTCCTGTTTCTATAAAATGGGGGAAAAGACTGATCTACTCGGAAGAGCATATGAGGGTCAAAGATCATGCTGGCACACTGTAGGTGCTCTGTGAAGGTATATTGAAGGAAGAAGTGCCTGAGTCAACAACATAATGGCATCCCACACATGAAAGGGATCTGAATGAAAGCCAGGATTCTGTGGGTCTCCCTTATGTTATGGTTTGAGCTACAAAATCCCCCAAATGCTACAACACTGTGAAAATTTCCAGATTTATATTTTAAACCCTCATGCATATCATCAGGCCTGTAGTCGAAATGCTTTGGCTTTGCTCACATTCACATTATCAAGAATGAACTAACAACTGTGATCCACCACGCCAGGTAATCTTCCTAATCTTTCATGTCTTTAAACTGCAGATTTACACTTTGCCAAAAATAAGTGCATTTCTAAAGTGGGTGAAGGGAGCTGGGTGAAAGCATTTTTCACTCAGAGAGGCTAAGGTTGGAACAGGTGTTAGCTTCTTTGTGTTTGTTCCTTAATTTAACCCCTGCACCCAGCCTACGGAGAAGGCTTTAGACAGTGCTTCCAAGGGAAGCTGGCCCTCAAGGTCATGGGATTTTCGAGGGTGGGTTTATCTGGGTCTCTTATGAGCAGCCCCACTACCTCCTAGGTAAGAATTAGGCACCCAGTCAGAAAAAAGTAGATCATTTTAAAGTCTTCATAGCCTTCATCTTCACTAGATTATACACTAAAAGGTGGTTTCCCCATATTTCCTTGAAGCTCTTTAGAAGCACATTCTTCTCCATCAAAGGGAAGATGAAAAGAATGCTCATGTTGTAAGAGTGAAAGCAAAGGACCCAGGTTATGCCCCACATAGATCAGTACTTAGTAAGATGAAGGGAAGCTGAGTGGTGTAGCCCAGCCACTCTCCCTTCCTCAAATCATCCCATATTTCTCTTATCGCCTACACGGAAAGATGAAACAAAGGAATGGCCAGGACACTCATTCCAGGGAACTTTGGGGAGAATGAAACTGGGACATGAAGAAGATGTAAAGAGAAAAATAAAAGGAACACTAAGAAAACTTTAATGCAGAATGTAAAATACAGAGTAATAAAAACGCAGCCCAAATGTCTCTGGAAAAGAGAGAGGATTGCAACCAAGGTTTCCAGTAGCTCTTGGAAGATGGCCAGGAGCCAGATAAAAGAGAAAAGGCGCAGGGTATATGTGTGCAACCAGGAGGGAGGAAGGGGCTCGGAGATGCGGGGAACAGTGAGAAGCTGGAGGCTTGCCCATCACAGCACAAAAGAGAGCCATGGGATCAGAAGCCTGCAGCATCTGGGCAGACCGTAGTTGGCACTGTGTGCCACACCAGGGTCTTAGCCTACCATCATCCCCGCCAGAGGTTCTCTGAATGTGATGCACAAACCAACCGCCTCAACATCACCCAGAGGCAGTCATTGAAAATTCAGATCCCAAGCCCCCTCCCAAGTGTTATGGGCTGAATCGTGTCCCCTGCTATGGAATGAATGTCCATGGCCCCTAAAATGCATACATAAGTTGAAGCTTAATCCCAGTGTGATGATGGTATTTGTAGGTGGGGCCTTTGGGAGGGCCTTGGTTTGGACAAGGTCATGGGGATGGAGCCCCCATGGTGGGATTAGTGCCCTTTTAATAGGATGCAAAACCCAGAGCATTCTCCCCAAAGAGGGTACAATGAGAAGTCAGCCATCTGCAACTCAGAAAAGGACTCTCAGCAGTCTGACCATGGACTTCCAGCCACTAGAACTGTGAGAAATAAATTTCTCGTGTTGATGAGCCCCCAGTGAGCCCCCAGTCTACGGTATTTTACTATAGCAGCCCCTCTGACTGAGACTCCCCCAAATTCATGTTAAAGCCTTAACCTCCAGTACTTCAGAGTGTGACTACATTTGGAGGTAGGACCTTCAACGAAGTGGGTAAGAGAAAATAAGTCCATTAGGGTGTGCCCTAATCCAACTCGATAGGTGTCCTTATAAAAAGAAGAAATGTAGATGCACAAAGAAATACAAGGAATGCAGCGCACAGAGCAAAGACCACGTGAGGACCCAGGAAGAAGACGACCACCTGCATATCAGGGAAAGAGGTCTTGGAAGACACCAACACGGCTGACACCTGAACTCCGAGTTTATCTTCCAGAGTGTGAGAAAATAAATGTCTGTTATTTAAACCACCCGGTGTGATATTTTGTTATGGCAGCTCCAGCAAACTAATATATGAGGCTTAACCAATCAACATGACAGAAGGCAAATGACCAGTTCGGATGCTACCCACGCCGCAGGTGATCCTGATTCACCCTAACTCGGCGACCTTCCACCAAGTACTGGGGAGCCATCAGAGAGTGTTAGGCAGGAATCTGATGTTTGTTTTTCTTTTATAAAGATCTTCATTATCGGGGCGCCTGGGTGGCTCAGTGGGTTAAAGCCTCTGCCTTCAGCTCAGGTCATGATCTCAGGGTCCTGGGATCGAGCCCCGCGTCGGGCTCTCTGCTCAGCAGGGAGCCTGCTTCCCCATCTCTCTCTGCCTGCCTCTCGGCCTACTTGTGATCTCTCTCTCTATGTCAAGTAGATAAATAAAAATCTTAAAAAAAAAAAAAAAGATCTTCATTATCTGCTGTGCTTTATACTATTTACAACAATGGCCAATTTTACATATAAATTATACATTCTCATTAGCATTTTATGGCTCTCTTATTATATGTTTCCACACAAAACTGTAAGCTCTGTGAACGTGGAGACTGTGCCTTTTTCTGTTTACCTTCGAAAACTCAGCAGTGAGCACAATGGCAGCCTGTCACATGGAGGAACTCAATATTTATCTCATGAATACGTGAAGGGGAGACACAAATGAATGCATGTTGACAGGAGTTTGAATGACAGGATTAGAGGACAGGGATCTGAGACAAGATAGCAGAATCTTAGTTAATCCAGATGAGAGGAGTATGGCCTGAACTATAATGGTCAAGGTCACTATGGGGGAGAAGGAACAGAATCAAAAGTCTCTGAAAAATACTTCCTGGATGGGGGAGGGAGCAGACATGCCCAGAGAATTCCAAGCTTCCTTCCTGGCACCAAACCTAGTACAAATCTGGCCCACCTCCTGTCTGTGTAAATAAAGTTTTATTGGAACATGACTGCAGCCATTCATTTATATTTTGTCTGTGGCTGCTTTCTCACTACAAGAGCAGAGTTGAGTAGTTGTGACAGAAACCATATGGCCTGGGGAACCTACAGTATTTACTCTCTATCCAGCCAGTTAGAGAAAACGTTTGCTGACCCCTGACTTTGGAGCTCTTTTAATTCTCTGCCATTTTAGGAATTACACTGACTTCAGAGAGAGTAGCGAATGACTTTCCTGCCAGCATATGGCTAATTTAAGCGGAGGAAAAGTGCAATGTGGGATTTTTGACTTGCAAACTTGCCAACATGTGCTGGTGGCCACAGAGCACATGAGTGTGGAAATTCCTTACACAGAGAAGCCCAGGCAAATACAACAAAGTCTTGGCTTCTGAATCCACACACCACCACCAACCCTCCCCCCCCCTCCCGGATAAAATCTGCTGAGAGCAAAAGGAACTGGGGACAGTTACGACCCCAGTGGCTGTGAAATTCTGTGATGATGAATGACAGGGACTCAGCAGAAATAGTAAGTGATGGAACAATCAGAGAAAGAAAGACATTACTACACTCAAGCTCTTTGCCATTAACCTCAGCCAGGCTCCAAAATCACCAGTTTGGGGGCAGTAAGGGGATCTGATGATTTTGTTCCAGAGCCACTTCTCACAATTGCCAAAATGCAAGCCAGGGGGAAAAGCCAGGTAAACAAGGCAGAAACAGCAGTGGGGAGCTGGCAGGAAGACAGGCACGAGGCTGGGTATCAGCGATGGCTGTAAACCTCCAGGACGGCAGGATCGGGAAATCAGAAAGTTGAAAAGGCACTTCAAAAAATCCTCCAATTTCTTGCCCAGTCTGCAGCCGGAGAGGACTGCCTTCAGATTATCAACAACCGTGAAGACCTTTAATGCCTTATCAACAATCTCCTTAAGGACCAGGTTGATCCTGAGAGACACAGACTGTGTTGATACGATATTCAAATATGGGAAACAGGGATGCATGGTCGGTCTTACCCTAGCCCATCTCCAAGGACAGCTCCACCTTGAACCTCAGCTCTGCACAGACTCAGATTCAAATCCCGACTAAGTAGGGCCCAGACCCTGCAGAGGGGTTCCCAAGCATCCTATAGCCAAAGCTCTATCCTATCCAGAAAGTTCAGGTTTCCCTGTCTCCTTTTTCAACCTAGTGCACAGGGAACTGGAGAAATAATAACCAGTCTCTAAGAGTCACGTGAGCATCGCGATGGGATACAGACAGGGGTCCAAGGCGCCTTGATTTAAATCCCAGGTGACCGAAGGGGGTGACTTCATATCCCTGTGCTGGTTCCTTCAGGTGTAAGTGAATATAATAACAGCACCTCCCTCCTGAGCTTGTTATGCGGATTACCTGATTTAATAGATACAAAAACACTTTGCAAGAGCTGGGCTCACAGCGGGCGCCCTATCAGGAAGTCGTAACTGTTGCCTCCTTGCTTCACCTGCTGGCGAAACACGGCGCGAGTGGGACACTGTGCTAAGCACTGTGCTTTATTATCACAGTCTTGCTCACGGCACTCTCCGAGGCAGAGGTGTCACCTACGTTGCTCAGGCGAGGACCCTGAGGCCCGGAGAAGGGCCCTACCCTGTTCAGAGGCACACAGCTAGGAAGCAGAGGAGTGGGAATGGGAGATTCCGTGGATTGTCTGGCCTTGAAGCCCACTTGGACAACCCAGGGCCATCTTGGCGTACGCACAAGACGCCCACAGTCCCAGGAGCTGAAGCGCTCCTTCCAAGCCTGAAACACAAGTCTAGAGGGTGAAGCACATCCGCTTGGAAGTGGAGGAGAGCAATGATCGGGGCAGAAGTCCCGGGGATGCTCACAAAACAAGGTATTAACCCAAGCATGGCAGACGCTATGGGCTGTCTAACCCAAGGGCTATTCATTCCTGTCTCCTCCTGTTGTGCTGGCCTTGGACTATAAAGGCTAGGCAAGAGAAGACAGAGATCCCCCCAGCATTCCCTCTAGTTAAAATCGCCATGCAATCCTCCTTCGGCTAATGAAATAAAAGGTGAACTATGCTGAGAGGCTTCTGGGAAGATTTTTTGTCATTTTAAAAAGGGACAGATGAAGGAGGAGAATGTCTGGGGCTGCACTCCCCTTTCCTTCTTCCCTGAACACAGATGTGATGCTTGGAGCTATGGTCATCCTATTGCGACCAAGAGGCAACAAGCCCATAGCTAAAGACTGTAAAGGAGAACTTCATTTGGAAAACAGAGTGGATCCTTTTTCATAAGTATTGGGGGAAAAGGTCAGGAACTGACCACCTGCAGTCTTGTTAAAGAAGTAACAGCTGAAGCCACCGTGAGTCAAATCTTCTGTTACTTAGAGCTGACAGTAATCTTGGCTGGCACTCTGAGGCAGCTCAGAGTGATAGGGGAATTAAGTACTTACCGTGAACTAGGAACTGGACCAGGTGCAGGGGACAGGTCCTTGCTCCCCAAGGACATACTCACCCTTTGGGATATCAATTCTCATTTGCAAAAAAAGGAAATAAAACTAGATGTTGAGACAAGGTCTGTTTCAGTCTGGAAATTTCACTCCCTTTTGTAAGGAGGAACTATCGAAAAGGATTTGAGCAGTAGTATATATAACGTGATAAAGGCAGAGTATGCACATAAGAAATCACCCAGAAAGGCAGTTAAAGATTGACTTTAGCCTCGGGATTGACCTTTGTGACTCGCTCTTGGTTTCTGAATACATGTTAAGGTATGCAAATGAAGTGTTAACAAATATCCCTTTTCTATGGGGGCTACCATATTTGGGACCCTTGCAAGGTTTCCAGCATATGTCTCATTGCTTCCTCATGATAACTGTATGAAATTAATAGGATTACTCTATTGAACAAAAGACAAAGCTCAGACTTCAAAAGTCTGAGTCAATCCAGGGCCAACTATAACTGTGATCTAAACGCCCTCTATGGGCCATGGGCACAGGGACCCTGTCCCCTGATTCTTCTCGAAACCAGCACATACCCAAAAATGATGCTCTTCCCTCCATTGCATTCAAGCCACCAGGGTGGGAAAGAGTTGCTAAGAGCCACCTACCTGGAGCCGTATGACTCACGTGGCTCTCATCCTGCTTGAATGACACAGATACCATTATGGAGACCTGGGCCAACATCATGGTTGGCTCGATAGGTACAAATACTAATAACGATTAGTATAGCTCCCCAGCCATTCCAATGCCAATACTCCCAGGATCAAATGTATACATAGTTCAATTCTCCTCCTTCCCCCTCCCCTGACTTCCACTTTATCACACGCTGAAGGTCGTCTGGGGACAGCACAGTTGGTTCTATTGCTCTTTGCATTTATTTTTGTTCTTGTAGCTCTTGTAGCTCGGCAGAATGCTTTCCTATTTGGTAGAGCCAGTCACATCCAAGTTCTTTCAAGGATTCAAGAGGGTGGGGATTAGGGCCCCGACGTTCTGCCATAAACTAAGTCATCTCCAGGAGAGGCAGTCTTACTGCTGAGCACATATTTGCAAGGTGTCAGAAGAGAACTGTAGAGCTTTAGGTCTCTAACCCTCCTGCTCAGAGCCCGGGGCTAGAATGGTGCCCCAGGGCACAGACCAGAGGTGGAAGGGGTGAAAGCCAGGGCAAGGAGTGAGGCTCTGGAACCCCCCAACCTGTGATGCAATCCAAGTGGCGCTCCTCTCTGTCTAATTTCAATATAGACAGTTTCTGTGCAATTTCACTTAAATAACAGGGACTTGATGCCTTTTCCTAAGTATGGAAAAGGAAATGCTAGGGAGTTATCCAGCTAGCAAGGACCAGCCTGAAATACAAAGAAGCAGGTGGGTCAGACGCAGACATCAGAGAAGGTGGATGCAGGGAACATCTAGATGAGGGGTGACATTAGGACAGAGAGTAGTCGTAATACTGACAGTAACCACAGATAATAGTAACGACGGCAAGAACCAGCATTTACCGGGCACTTAAGAAAAGCAAGTTTCATGCCACACCCATAAAGTGTATCATCTCATTTAATTCGTTGTGCAATTATATGAGGTAAGTGCTTCCCACCCATTGTTACAGGCGAGGAGCCAGACACAGAGGGCTTCAGGAGCTGTATGCACTCATTCCACACCAGATACCATCTGACCGTCAAAACCGTGGGCCAGCCCCTACTACATAATATAAACGAAGAAGGCTGCAGGGTCGCATGAAGGACAGGAAACGGCTAAGATGTCACTAAGCACAGGTCAACCAAGCCGATCTGGGGGGTGGACACGATGCCCAGGAAGGGTTCTTCACTCCCTCCTGAGCTGGGCATGGGCTTGGTCTGCTCGTTCAGTTCCCAGGGAGGGACTCCACGCCAACAGAGAACACACACGTACCCCCTGGGAGCAAGAGCTCCATGTGCCCTCCGGTCTCAAGAAAACCCACAGGCAGGGGTCTCCTTCAGCGTCTTCTAAACACATGAAGAGTTAGCCTCGGAATTCAGGATGAGGAGAATGTTCTGAGAAGGGAGGCAAGGCAGCCAGGACGTTTGCCGGAGCTGCAGTGTGATTCGAGATGGAAAAAACCAGGATGGAAGGGTTTCAGGACTCTCTGCCATCATCCCAACAGAGATCCTTGGGGCTGGAAGGCAGTGGGCCCGCTGCCCGGATCGCTAGAAAAACAAGCCAGAGTCTATTCTCGTGGAAAAGGCATCCGCACATTCTGGAATGCTGCATCAGGTGGTGAGACGGGCACACGGCCCACCCCGGGCAGCCACGGTGACGGGAACCATGTCCTTCTGTCCCCTGGTGCTCAGAACCTGCCTGCCTCACCAGTAACACTTCAGTGAGGGCAGAAGAATGCATCCGGAGGTTGGGACAAACTATCAGCTCTGCTCATTGTTTAAGAACAATTAACGAGGAAACAGCAGCAGGCTGGAATCATCAGCTCCAGGGCAATTTTGCAATTAAGAAAATTAAAGGCTGCAGCTTCAGGAGACAAAGTGTCAAGTCGAAAGCAGGAAGAGAAAACGATACACAAACGGAGCTGGGCTGGGCTCTCGTGGCTTCCAAGTAAATACTGGGGTGTCATGTGGGTGGTCCAGAGTGGGGGGAAGGAAGAGTGGCATTTACGGATGCTCACACGGTCTGCGCCCCAGACAGCATGGCCCCATGACCCTTCCTGATCCTTGCACCGTGGGTGCAGAGTAAACGCTGTCTCTGTGCCGGGCCCCACACAAGGCTCTTTCAGACACATCATCTCAACTCATCTCCACCTTCCTGGGAGGGGACAGTCATCTCCCCAGTTCACAGACGCCGCGCTGGGGGCTACATAAGGCCAATGACTTTGCCTTAAGATCCCAAGGTGAGTAAGGGGCCAGGTTACAAGAGGCAATCAGGGCTGTCCAAGTCCAGATGCCTCGTTCTCCTCGCTCTGAGACCTTGTTCTTAAATTCTGCTGAGCTTCCTCTCTGGAATCCTCTTTCATGCTTGCAGGTCCATTCTCACCACCGGCAAATGCAATCTCCATTCTTAGGCCCATCGCGGTGCTGTCACTCAACCCCCTGTCTCCGTCCTGTCCACTCCTCACTTCATGAAGCCA
>JAPYYM010002778.1:0-11881 GCA_028534135.1 Potos flavus
GGTGAGACGAGATCATCTTACAGATCCTGCTCTGAAAGTGCCTGTTTTGTCCCCAGAGAACCAACAGGTGCCAATGATTTGAACTCCCTGATTTAACGAGGTGAGAAAAGAGAATGTTACTGTTTCTCCCATAGATAACGAAGCCCAGACACTTACCCGAAATGTTGTGTGAAGGCACCGGACGTCAGGAAAAGTGTCAGTTTCTCCGATGTAACAACTCCCAGGGACGCTCTCTCCCCCACCCCTCCCACTGGGAGTGCAAACGCCCTGCCCTCTGACCTCACGGTCACCTCCGCGGTGGCTGAATGGGGCCAGTCCCCTGCCCCCTGCATCTCCGATGACCTCGCTCTAGCGGCCTCCAGCTCTGTCCCTGCCCATGAGGTGGGCACATGGCTGGGACGGCCATGCGTGTGTGCAGGAGGTCCTCCCCAGGCCTGTTGTCGCCGTCGCGGGAGGGGGAGTGCGGCTAGCCAGGCTGCGAGATGCCCCCACCGAACCCCCGTCCGGTCTGAGTCTGCGTTGAACCCAGGCTGTGCTGGTCCTTGTGAGGACGTGTCTGGAAAGACTGGAAGATGTAACACATGTTTTAAAATAACCTGTTGGCTGGATTTATTAATGGTTAATGTTTACCTAGTGGTGCGTGGGCTACCTCGTGGGGGTTTCCCCCAGGCCCTGCGAAGGGAAGCTTGGCGGAAGACTGGCTGCCCCCAGTCCCTGCCTCCAAACTGCGAGGCCCGTACCCCCCAAACACACCACAAACCCACTGTCTCCCGCACCCCCGGGTCGCCCCTTGTCGTCTGGAAAGCCGCCCAGCGGTCTCAGCTTCTCATCTCATCCACGGCAAGAGTCTGAGCACGGTGTTTCCAAGGCTTGAGTTCCTCACTGAGATTGTATCACTTTTTTAACAGTTAAAAAATATATATAATAATTTTAGATCTAAAGAAAAGTGGCCAAGATAGTCGTTTCCATACCCCCCTGCCCCCTGTAGCCCCACGGCTAAGCTCTCACAGTAGCGCGATGCGCTGGGCATGACTGTGAGACCATATGGACACGTTGTTTGGGATAAACACTTCCCTCCGATTTCCTCAGAGAGGGACTTTCTCTCCCTTCCATACTGCGCTCTTGAGTCACGAAGTCACGAGTCGTGAACGACAGCCCGCGCTCATGGAGTGGGGACTCGTGCCGTACCTCCTGAGAGCAGAGTATCTACAAATTAGGGGGATTCGCCTATAAGACTGTTGGTCTCCTCTCCTTCCCATCTTTTATTGGATAAAATAAAAGCTCCTCTTGCGGGAAATGAAGCCACCTGCTTCGTGGGTCCTGCTCACCTCCCTGAGCTCGTCTCCTTCTGCTCTACCCACCCTCACAGCTACTCCGGGCAACGCTGGGCATCGATGCCACTTCTTGCGGAGCTGGCCCCACCCCAGGACTCCAGCCCAGCTGTGTCCTCTGTGGATGTCCCGCGGTCACTCCGCAAAACCCAGGCCAGGTGAGGTCACCACTCAACATGCTCTGGCACATTACAGTCTTGAGCTTACGGATTTAATACCAGGGTGATGGGATACACTCCTGATCTTATATACATAATTAGAGTGTGATGTGATACATCCTCTCTATATAAAATGCCAAAGCAACGACTTGTTTGAAATTCAGAGAAGATACTATTCTCAGAAGAACCATCTCAAATGCATTTTACTCAATTACTTTGGGGGGGGGGTTGTCATTTCCATTATTCCCAGATTTTGTGTAAATATATTTTTGCTGCTTCTTTCTTAATGCATGAAACTGAGATAGTCATGAGTCAACTGGAAAGCAGCCATCCAAAGGTATTTTGTGTGCTCACATGATACTACACTTTGGGGAAATAACTAAACCTAATCCCTCAGGAACTGACACTAAATATTGGTCAGGTAACAATCTAAGTACTATATCAATCATATCTGCAATTTTTATCTACTACGCATGATTTTATTTATGTATAGAAACATTTAACAAAAAATTAGAAATTGCTCATCCTTTGCGGCCTATGATAACCATTTTTAACAAGATCATATATGTCCTTCTAGGCACATTTTCTATGCACATTTTTTTGCACATAGCTGAAGAATCAGAAATGCTGTCCAGACCAATTTTGTTCTGCTTATAAAGTGCAAGAGACAAGATGGAATTATTAACCAAGAGCCACTTTCCCTTCAGGGAACATCTCCAATGCCAAGCTTTGGGTTGAATATTTGGATACAAAGGCTTTATGGTCAAACCTCCAGAAACCTGCATTTCCAAATCAGTAATTATTATTATTATAATTATTATTATTTAAGGATAGTGAATGATTAGAAAATTCATTATAATCAGACATTTGGTAAAGCTTTTTGTTTGATTACTTAGTTGTTTATAACTTAATGCTTTTAATTTCTATTCTTAGAAGACATGAGGAAGCTATGAGAATTTACTCAAAGTTTTCAGTAGCAAAAGCCTGGAGGATTATCTTCTCTGTTTGGAGAGCTGGTGGTAATGTTTACAAACCATACTTAATTTTTTTTAAATTTCATTTTTTACAAACCATACTTTATAATGTATCAAATATAATTTCCAGGTTAAGTTTCTCTCTACTCTACTGATGTGCACAGATCTAAAATCTATATGATGCTAAGGACATTTCTTAGATTCTCTCAGAAATCAGTTTAACAAATATAGTACTTGGTGTCTATTATAAATATGGTAAAAATAGATCATTTTATAGACCCAATAGGATGGTGGAAAATGATCGATAAGTTTTCTGGATGACAATCTGCACCTGATTTGGGAGGTGCTCCCATAGCCGGCGTCCCATGAGCTACAGAGGAATACCGATCGAGGCTCCCTCGTGAGTCATAAACAGGGCTGTGGACAAAGATTTTCTTGCAAAAATGAAACGAGCATGGAACCAAGTGAAAAGTTCAAAGCATGATGGATGGGCCATCCCCACTGAAGGTCACACTGTCACCAGCAAACCTAGAAGGACCACGGAGAATCAGCCACGTAAAATGTATTAGCCAAAGTGGTGACAAATAACAACCCTTTCTCTCGGAGCCCTGTTCTCAAGCTTCTAAAGAAGCTGGATATGTCTCATGAGTCAAGTGACATTGAGTCGTTGACACCGGCCCCTCAGCTGGGGATGGTGACAATGGCCACTTGCCAGAAGCGATGCGAGCTTTAGGTGGGAAGCTCCCCGCAGTGTGCCCTTGTCACACGTGGTCGTTGGTGTGGATGTCATCACTTCCCCAAGGAAACTGAAATCAGTAAATAGAGTCAGACCGCAAGCTGACAAAGCTGAAAATGGGAACAACGAAGAGGGAAAAATCTGGTCAGTGCTGGTGCTTTGGAAGTCAAAACAGGTCACGCGGGAGCAAAAGCAGATTCGGTTTTAGATTATTTCTCCTGGTAACATACACACTGCTCAGACTCTGTTATAATTTTATCTGTGGACCATTCACACTAAGCGAGCCTAGTAAGGGATGTTTTCAACTCCATTTTAAGTGGGTTTTAACCATCAAGCTTCACTGTTTTGCTTAGTGCCATCCTTGCCGAGCGTAGCTGTGAGGCTCAGAGGTGCCCACTACTTCCTGGAGGGTTGGACGTGCCGAACAAGAAGCAGGCAGAGACATATGGAGATGGACCGCAAGGCGGAGGTGGAAAGAGGAGAGAAGAAGGGGGAGACGCGTACTAGAAGAAGAGCCCGAGTGGGGGGAGCTGAGAGGGTCTCTGAGTCACTGGCACTTCCTACTGTGCCTGACAGTGGGTAGGAATTCCATACATGCATATCAAATTGGAATGTGAAAAAGAAGGGTAAAATGTCCCTGACCTTTCCAGCCTCCACTTGTTGCTAGGGATGGTTACATTGTTCAATGCCGGTGCAGTAGACAATTCATGAATGGCTTTGGCCCGTCAGTGTTGCCAAGTTTTATCTGTAGATCTACAGTCCCGTTGACAAGCATCATTAGTACCATGTGAGCTCACTGAGTCGACAAGGCATTGAGGGCAAAATGGAATTTCGGCATTTAAAGTTCTCATCTCTAACAAGGAAAACTTTTTACGTAGTCCAAAAGAGAATCTGGTTAAAGAATGAGTGCTATATTTATACATGGAATACTCTTCAATTATTATAATCCTATAAATAACTCCACCAAAGTTCCTTGAAAATAATAAGGAAGAGATCTTTAATCATGTTTATTAATGTCTATAAAATTTTTCTCCATTACAGCATTCAAATTATAAGGAATCATAATTTGTATTGTTTTACACACACTATCATTTTCTGAAGTACTTTGATTATAGGAAATGAGAAGAATTTGCAAATATATTAGATATGTCATCAAATGAACTCATAACCCACACACAGCCTGACTGAAATCCAGGACCGATTTTAAAAGGTGAACAAAGGGAGGCAGTCAAGATGATAAAGGAGAAGAAGGACGTGGTCTTTGGCCAACGGTGGAAAGAGCGACTGCATGGCCGGTGGCCATGAACATCAGCCTTCAGAGATGGTGGCCCGGGCTGGTGGGGTGGGCCCGATTCCCACTCCCAACAGTAGAGATGGTCATGTCTGCGGTATTATGTGACCTCTCCATCTCATTTCCTCCACATACTGATAGCTAGATGATCGAAATGGGCATCTACCGATTTCAGCGTTGTTTTGTTCTCTAGACGAGGACGAGCTCCGACGAGGGAGGAGCTCGGTGAGCTTCTGAAGATGCGTTGGCCCGAACGTAAGGCAAAGGGGAAGCGTGCAGTGTGTGCATCTTGGGCATATGGCCACAATATGGGGACTGGGGAGGCCAAGAGAAGAAAGGATGAAAGACTGAGAGCAATTTCAAATACCAAGAGAAATCCTTTTGGCTAAGAATAATGTACCTTCCGTGTCTTTCCAAAATTTTCTTAACAGATGGGCTGCTGGGCTTTGCTCCCCACGGAAAGTTCAAAACAGTAGGGCCGATTTCAATTACCCACTTGGATTTTAAGGAAATGGAGCAAAATGTCGGTCCTAACGTTTTCGGGGTTTAGATCAACTAGCAAAGTCTGCGATCGGCCGAGATAAAAAGTCAGCAAACCGCATGCGAGTGGGAGTGTGTCCCCCAGAACCCCCGCGTGAGCCTCACTTCGCCCTCGCCTGCCCTCCTCACAGCAGAGCCCAGCGTAGCCGGCTTGAGGCCCGGCTCTCCCCCAAGGCACTGGTTTTGTTCTTGCTGTTTTACCCAGTGGATGTGTGGACGCGGGAGGAAGTGGGGAATGCGTGTTTGCGGGTGGGTCCTCGGGAGGGGACGCGAATGCATAGTGTCCATGGTGTAGAGCTGCGGTGGGGGGGGTCCCAGACACGCTGCTGTTGGCTTTCTCCCCCTCGTTGGGGCCACCGTGGCCTCAGCCCTGGGGCCGAGCGCACGTCAGGGTCCTGGGGTGACGAGCTGCATTGTGGAGGGCGCACATCACAGCTCTCGTCTGCGGGGGCTCCTGCCCTGACGTCCTCCCGCGTTAGTAAGTGCAGCCACTGCCTTCCAGACTTTCGGGCACGATGTCCGCGGGGCACTGGGCTGTCCTTTCGCAGATGCTGGGGCCACAGCGTCCCGGAAAACGAGGCCTGCCTGCTCTCTGGCGCATTCCTGGATTAGAACGCCTTTAAGGGAAGTCTGGCTGGGAAGATGAAGGAGAAGGCAAGGGGAAAAAAAAAAAAATCAAGATCAGCGTTTTGGGGGAGTCTTTTCAGAATCACCCACCTTTGGGATCTCCGTAGGCCGTGCAGGGTCCTGGGCTGGGGTAGAAAGCCCATCACAGCCCCAAGGACTCTCCATGGCCCCGGCTGCAAGTTGCCCCGTTTAAAAAGGACCGAGGAAGGGGAATGCCCACACCCGGGGGATGCTTATTGCTTAGCCACAGGTCAACCTGCTTTCTTTGTTCCTTTAGGCCCCGCCCCTCCCTCACCGGGAAGACTGGGGACCTCCTGCCAGCTCGTGTCCCTCTTGGATGCATTTTTTTTTTGAAGACAGAGAAAAACACATGACACAGAGCTATTAATTCTGAGTGGTGAAAACATGGCTGTTGGTTATATCATTCTTTGGATTTTTTCTGTCCTTTAAGAATATTCTCTGAATAAAAAGGAGAATCAAGTAATGCACACAAAAGGGGTTTGAAAACTAAAAGTAGTCTACAGGGGGAGGGTCGTTTGGCGTAAGAAGAGGTTTAAAGGGAGCATTTGTCCAGTTCCAAGTCTGTTAAAAGGATTGAAGGAGAAATCTTTCAAATCTGGCACTTAACAATGAAAAAGTTCCTTTCAGCAGGTATCAAATCCAAAGTTAGGAAGTATGACTCTCTAGGTCAAGAGGCTTGACACAAGGGGAAAATAGTTACATGGAAGATAGATAATTATGATTTCATGCAATTTGGACTCAATTAAGGATTTCTAAATCTTCACATCGCACACACACATGCACACACGGATACTATAAATTATGCAACCAGAGGACTTAGCTGAGAAATACAGAGAAGGCTGGCAAATGTTTTAAACAGTGCTAAATTTAGAAAAATGTTGACATTAGCTAAACTTTTCCAATTCAGCTGTATTCATGTCATTACTCAAATTTGAATATTTCTTATTGTGGAAACTTTGTATATCCCGGACAGCTTTCTAGACAGGGTAATAAAAGACACATCTCATGTCAGATGAAAGTAGCCCCCCGACCCTGTGATCACAGAGCCAGCTGTCACCTGTCCAAGTGGGACGCAGCCTCGGTCCTCGGGCATTGGCGCTGGCTGGCTTATCCCACGCACCCCTTCCAGTTGTGACCTCGATTCATGATTTCTGGGGACCTTTCCTCTATTCCAAGAATCACACGACCCCAGAATGTGCAAAAGCCTCTAACATGGGCAGAAAGGTCCAAGATCTTCCAGGCTCCGCCACGAAAGGAGGCACAGATTTGTCCCGTATTAGCAGGAAGGCTCATGATGGACATCGCTGGTCTGGAACATGTTCGCTCCCGTCCTCTTCTCAGACATATTAGTAAGCTATCAGCTGTCAAGGACCCCTCCCTTCTGGAATGTGATGCGCCCCCCAGTTCAAGAAAGACGTTCCCTCATGCCTTCCCTGGATGCTGGCCGGTCACACCCGCCCATCTTCGGTGACTGTGGTCCACCGCCTGGTCCTCACCATCGCGCCGACACAGAGCACAGTAACAGGATGGATGACGCAGGAAGGACACTTTCCTCTGCTTCGAACTCCTCCCAAAATCGTCCGGGAGGAACGTGCTGCGCGAACCTCGGTTACTTCCTTGCTGTGTGTCCCTGAACACGGCGCGGAACCTCTCTGTTCTCAGTCTCCGACCGAGGCGTGGGTACCGACGATGGCACCCACCTTACAGGAGGGTAACGGCTATCACGGGAAAGAGTGAGTCTCAGCCACTCGCCACCGCCATCGTCGGCACAGAGCAAACCTTCAGCCAACGTGGTTGACGTCTGGCCTTGATTGTGACAAATCAGAGACAAATTTGCTTTACAAAACAGTACATAAAAGATGACATTAGCAGCTACAGAGGAAGAAAAAAAGAAGGAAGAGGAGGAGGAGGAGGAGGGGGAGGGAGATGCTGCAGACAGCAGCAGCTTTGGAAACCAGGTTAGGCGATCTAATAAAAATGAGTGTGTGCGCCCAGCGTGGCCCGGGCTTTGGGTTCGCGGGCACAGAGCCGGGAACTCCTGCCGGGACACGCGGGGCAGTGGGCAGGGCATCTGACCGGCAGCACGGGACCCTCCCCGACTGCTCCCACAGCTCTGGGACCAGTGACTTGAATCACCCATAATACATTTATAGTAACTGTGAGACGTGACTTCTTAAATCTCAGCACTCCAAACAAACAACAGCTGAATAGGTTCAAAGGTTGCAAGTTTGACCTCTTTCGCTCCCCTACCAAAACCAGCCACGGGACACTGGAACGCCGATGGCAAGCTGGTCATGTGTCTGGAAATTTGTTTTTTTGTTTGTTTGTTTGTTTTATGTTTTTATCCAGAAACCTCGAGAAGACATAGGTGAGCAACACATTTGGAGATGAGTCATTTCTAGGAAGAAAATGGTATGTAATTTTTCAGAACTAACATATGAATGTATTATGATCATTAGGCATCTGCTTAATTTGGTGGGATGAGAACATTAATGGCCCCCAATCCTACAAATACATGTTAACCACCCATTTTAGGAACCCTGTAAAGCTAAATTGTATATGTAGCCAGAGACACCCCGTCGGGCCGTCCGGCAACTGCTCAGGGAGCCGGCCACGCACACAGCCGACCTGCAGAGGACGGAGGGTCAGGGTCAAAAGATACGTGAGTTCTTGCCACAAGCCTGGAAATTTTCTTTTGCTCAGAGTGACCAGGAAAGAACTCCCAAAGAACACTGAGCATCAAGCAGACAGCAAACCCCTGGATAGAAAGAGGAAATAACCCCCTGCCATTTTTCCTGCTTCTCTTTACCCCAGAAATTGAATGAAAAAAAAAAAAATTCGAGATATCGATTTACAGTATCAAAGTCTTTGGAGTTAGAGAAGGAATCTGCCGTACAAATGAGAGCAAAACATTCTGGGAGCGGGATTTCTAAGATGCACCGGGTTGGGGCAGACCCGGGACCGTGTGGGAGCCGAAACCTCGGTGTGGACAGGAGCACAAGGCCGGGCCTCCCGGGAGGCTGAGCCCAGCCCGGCCGTCGGCACACGGAGCGGAATTACTCGGCTCATGGCGTGTCGGCTTCATTGTGGCTGAGCTTATTAATTTAGGGAGGACAATGGTCCTTGTTTGGCAAAAATCCTTTTGCAGAGTGCGTTCTTTCAGCTTGTTAAGAACACATGAAGCTGAGACCGCATCTACGGCGTGAGGCCCTCTGGTCGGGAAGGCCGTGCACAGGCGAGGATACGGCACCTGGAGGGCGACGCTCCTTCCCCTGTGTCCGCAGACCCACGGCGCCCCACAAGGGGCCACTGCGGGGGGCTCCGGGCACAGGCTTTAGCAGGAACCTTCCGAAGAGCAGGACAGAGTCCTTCCCATTAAGTAACTGACTCAAGAGGCCATCTCCGGGGTTTTTGTGTTTTTGGCATTTGTTCGTTTGTTTGTTTCAGCTCAATAACAACACCCACCAGAAAACTGCAATTCCTTTCAAAGGGTCAGAAGGTAACCAAAAGCTTGACCTCAGCCCCTCTCCGCAGAAAGGTGGTGCGGAGGGACTGAGCCTCTGCAGAGGCCGCTCGGCCAGGCCAGCACTTGGGGGGCGACCTCTGGTCCCCCCTCCCTGCTCCGGGGCCGGCTAAGTGGCTAAACGCCACGACGTTGGGAGAAGGGCACTGCTTGTACACAGACTTCTGGCATTTTTCAAAATCGGAGGCCAGACAGGTCATACGTTTCAGCGTCGTGCTGGGAGCTGGCCGGCACGTAGCCGCCACACCGTGCTCGGAATCACAGCCGGCTCGGTGGCTGTGTCACAGCCCTTCCCGCCGGGCCACCGCGCTCCCCCGTCTGGATTCCTCATCGATTGGGGGCCAGTCTCCAGTAAGGACAAGCCCATCCAGACACGCAGCATCATTTAGAGGATCACGGACGGGCCAGCGGGCCTCGAAGGATCGCATGACAGCGATTCCCTATTGAGAAAATCCTTTGTCCCCGGAGGGGCAGAAAGAATAAGTGCACAGACCAAAGCCATTTCAGGACGCATCACTGTATTTTTCTCTTTCTGCAGGGAAAGTGTGTGATTGAATGAAAGGGTAACTTTTTCTCGGGTGTCTTGAAATCTTCAGGATTAAAAAAAAAATTGGTCGTAGTACAACCTAAGATTCCTTATTTTCACACGAGCAAGAAACGGAAACAAAGACAAAAAACAAAACAAGTTTCTTTCCAGTATTGCTCTCGTCTAGGATACACTCATGACGTTGGATGAAAACCATGAACAAAGACGAGCAAGGAGAATTACGCCCCTGACACATGGATGTGAACATCACACACAAACCAGATCGCTTTTGAAAGGTGACGTTACTTTGCAACACATAAATAAAATTTAAAAGGAAAAGAAAATAAATCCCTTATAGTCCACTGGGCAGTGTGAGCGGCCCCCCATGTGCTTTTTTATACATTTGCGATATTAATCTTGAAAAGCTTTCGTGTCCCTTAATTTCCTAAATGTATTATTGTGGGGCTTCTGAGCTCGCTGTCTCCCTGTTCGAATTCTTCCTCCTGCTCATCAGGGACGGTGTCCCTTGGCGATGGGCAACGGGCCTCCCAGGAAGTCCCGGCTGGCGAGCTGCCCTGCACTCGGACGCATGGGTGCCCAGACCCCAGGGCAGGGCCGGGACAGGATGGGGCAAGTCCAGAGGGCACTGGGGACGCCAACCACACGCTGGCACCCACCCCTTTGCATTTCCTAGACATCTGACCCCGTACATGGACCCCAACACCACAGAAGCTAACTCGAAATTGTATTTCTGCAGCTTGTAACCCAAAGTCCAGAGGCTTGAGAACACAGAATTTGGGGTTAGCAAAGGAGTCTGAAAACTGCTGGATTAAGAGCAGAAATGGCGGGGAGCCTGGGTGGCTCAGTGGGTTAAGCCTCTGCCTTCGGCTCAGGTCATGATCTCAGGTCCTGGGATCGAGCCCCCCATCGGGCTCTCTGCTCAGCGGGGAGCCTGCTTCCCCCTCTCTCTCTGCCTGCCTCTCTGCCTACTTGTGATCTCTCTCTCTGTGTCAAATAAATAAATAAAATCTTTAAAAAAAAAAAAAAAGGCAGAAATGGCTGGACTGCCAGGATCATCAAGCACAGAAATTTGGAAGGAAGAGAATGACCGATGGACCAGAAGTTCTGGCCTGCACAGACCACTCTCTTGTCTTGGAAAACAAAGCCTCCAGGGTAATTATTGATTCTAATGAGATACTAATGTCCATCATGAGATCACTAATGACCTAAGGGGGCCATCTCCTTCTTAGTACCCAGGATATGATGAGGTGGAGAAGGGAGATCCTGGAGGAGGAGGTGGGACAGACAGGGAGAGAGAGGGAGTAGGGAGAGGAAACGAGGGGGGTGGAGGGAGAAGGAGGGAAGAAGAGGGGGAAAGAGTGGGAAAGGGTAGGTGGAGCGTAGGAGGGAGGCAGCAGAGGGGGTGGGGTCCCTGGTTGCTTCCCCAAGACATAACCTCTACCCATTTTGTCTGCACCTGCCTCCCTGAACAGGGTGTCAAACAGTCGCAGGAGACCAGACCTGGGTCACATGTCTCTGGAAGAAGAGAGGAGGGAGAGAGGAGCACCCACCATTATTAAGCCACTCACACTGATCAGCATCAGAGGGGGGCGATTTCTCCCAAGGACCAGGGACAGCTGGGGACAGGTGCATGGGAAACAGTATCAGCCAAGGGGCCGTCACACTTTACACCAGCAAACTGTAGTGCATGGGAATTCGTAAGGTCACCAATAGTTTATATGCGTGTCTATGTGTAGACTCCTATGTTAACAGGTAATTAGTGACATCGAATTATGTAAAATAATGCCTTATGTTTGGTTACTTTGACGTTATTAACACCCGGTCATTTCTTTGATATTAGCAGCGACATGAATTTGCCGTCTACGCTCTCCTTTTCATCTGATGTGCATTGTTTCCATTCCTTAATATTAATACAAAAAATATAACAATGGGTCCTATGTTTTGAGTGCTAAGATGCTCAAGACACTCTTGCTGCTTTGCTCTCTCCCCATACAGCGTAATGTCGAGCTATTTTATCGGCTCCTCCTCTATGCCAGCAGAAGTGATTTTATCAGATGTTTTTGCCTCCGCAGAAGAAAAGCAATGGTGGTACGGCAGGTGGTAGAAAAAAGACATATATTCGCGATATCTAGA